>CM057830.1:0-65000 GCA_030068075.1 Paguma larvata
TTTCCTGTAATTAAAAAAAAATCTATTTCTTATTATCTTTTTTTCTCCCAGAGTGACAAAATGCTTTAAAAAAAGAAACCCAAAGGAGATTTATGTAAAATGATTAGTTCCCCCTTAACGAGTCTCCTCTATTTCCGCAGATAAGCAGAATGTGGGTTTCAGGGACATCGAAGGGGCTCCGACAGCTGAATGAGGAGTCACATCCGAGCTGCTGAACGCAAAGTAATTTACCTACGCCGGTGTTAACATTTCTTAAAAAACAGCAAGGTTCAAAGCAGTTCACAGTTGACCTGAGTAACAGGGTGCTTTGCATGATCACATTTGGTATAATTTTTTTAAAAAATTAATGTTTATTTATTTTTGAGAGAGAGAGACACAGAGCATGAGCAGGGGAGGGGCAGCGAAAGAGGGAGACACAGAATCTGAAGCAGCTCCAGGCTCCAAACTGTCAGCACAGAGCCCGACGCAGGGCTTGAACCCACAGACTGTGAGATCATGACCGGAGTCAAAGTCAGAGGCTTAACCGACTGAGCCCCCTAGGCGCCCCAGAGCCTCACTTCTTGGTAAAAAACAAACAAACAACAACAACCACCCAAAACAAGACAAAACAAAACAAAACAAAAAAACCAAAAACCAGACCGAACAACTTTAGGAAGTTGGCAAGGAAAGGCCTAGAAAGTGAAGCAGATTCGTCCACGCCGTAATGACCGGCCCCGGGGAGCTCAGGGTGAGTGTTGCACAGGCTTCTTCCGAAGCTCCCATCAGACTCTCTTTCCAAGGGTCAGCACTGATTTGCTGCGGTTCCACGCGGCTCTGTCTCTTAGGGGCACGGGCCCAGACAGGCTTAGCTACAACCTCAGGAAGGCAATGTTTGTCTCCGAAACTGTCACAGGTCGTGTCTTTAGGAGAAAGGACCCAGAGGAAACAATGGGGGACGTTCCCATGGGCTGGACTCACGGGTTCCGTCCAAGTACTTGTGCGGGGCTCAGAAACACGAGACCGTCTCCCTGCGGGTCTGTGTTCTCAGCGGCCTCGTGCCTGCAAGTGCCCAGGAGGAGCTCTGCCAGGCACCACCTGCTGTCATTATTATCATTATTATTATTATTATTATTACTATTATTATTACTATTATTATCTACTCTTCCAAAATGGACACCAATGGGGACGATACAATCACTAGACCATGATTCTTCCAACAGGGAAACAGCTTTCAGAGCCTCGGCATTGAAATCGGACCCGTAGCCCACACCCCGCCCGGAGGAAGGTGAGGTTCTAAGCCTGGATGACTCATCCGTATAGCTCAGCACACGCGACCCATCCAAGCAGACACCAGTGACTGCATTTCCAAGTCTGTCCCAGTTTTGTGCTTATTACCTTGAGGCATTGTGTTACCTCACACCCACCCGGGGATACATTAAAAATGGACAGTATGGGGGTGCCTGGGGGGCTCAGTTGGTTAAGTGGCCAACTTCAGCTCAGGTCATGATCTCATGGTCTGCGAGTTTGAGCCCCATGTCGGGTTCTGTGCTGACGGCTCAGAGCCTGGAGCCTGCTTCAGATTCTGTGTCTCCCTCTCTCTCTGCCCTTCCCTGCTCACGCTCTGTCTCTCTCTCTTTCTTTCTCTCTCTCAAAAATAAATAAACTTAAAAAGGTAATTAAGGTAAAATGGACAGTACATACGTCTCCCTGTGTTTTCTTAGTGTGTCCCTGAAACTCCCAGGCAAATGTCCCCAGTGTATTTAGCTCGAAGGCAGGGAACAAACTCATGGCTTCTCTTTATGATCTGAGCATTTTTGTCTTTGAGAAGAACTGAAACACTTAATTTATTGAGCACAGAAAGCATGCTAGACATGAGTCAGCATGAAACCCACAGTATCACGCATGAGCACGCCAAAAGCAACTTGTTGTGTTTGGCAACAAGACGGGGAACAAGTAAGGAAGTTGCTATTTATTTGCATAGAGTCATGAAGATTTTCCCCCGTGAGATACACTATGGGAAGTATTGAGAGTCCTATACTATATATTTGAATTTTCTGTTGGGAGGGAGGGAGGGAGGGAGGGAGGGAGGAAGGAAGGAAGGAAGGAAGGAAGGAAGGAAGGAAGGAAGGAAGGAAGGAAGGAAAGATATTGGATGGATGGAAGGAAGGAAACGAGGAAGGAAGGAAGGAAGGAAGGAAGGAAGGAAGGAAGGAAGGAAGGAAGGAAAGATAGACGATAGATAGATAGATAGATATTGGATGGATAGAAGGAAGGAAGGAAGGAAGGAAGGAAGGAGGAAGGAAGGAAGGAAGGAAGGAAGAGAAAGAAAGAAAGGAAGGAAGGAAGGAAGGAAGGAAGGAAGGAAGGAAGGAAGGAAGGAAGGAAGAAAGAGAAAGGAAGGAAGGAAGGAAGGAAGGAAGGAAGGAAGGAAGGAAGGAAGGAAGAGAAAGAAGAGAAAGGAAGGAAGGAAGGAAGGAAGGAAGAAGGAAGGAAGGAAAGAGAAGAAGAAGGAAGGAAGGAAGGAAGGAAGGAAGGAAGGAAGGAAGGAAGGAAAGGAACAAGGATAGATAGATAGATAGATAGATAGATAGATGGATATTGGATGGATGGAAGGAAGGAAGGAAGGAAGGATAGATATTGGATGGAGGGAGGGAAGTAAACAGGAAGGAAGGAGGAAGGAAGGGAAAAATCACCAAGTACTGAGGAGCGTATATTCGGGACTGAGTACACTTTCCCCAGTTCACGGCCTGCTGTCCTTCCGGAACCTCCGTCAGAGACACACCAGGCTTCCTGGATGCCTCCTTAGAATCTCCATTTTCATCGAACACTTGACCTCCATTCAGGTCCATTTTTGGAGCACCCGGAGGAGGCCCTGCCCCGATCTACAAACCCACGTATTTGCCTGCGGTGCCCACTCACGCACTCAAGTGATGCTTACTGTTTACCTAGAATCTCTCCTTTTTCTCTTGACCTTAATTTTTATTATCGTCAGAGGGACATACGGATAAAGTCCAAAAAAATGAAAGAGGCCCTCGACGGATGTCGTGTCTTCTACGTTAACTCTCCTTTTGATTATTCTCCTGGGCTTTATCTTGGGATCCGAAATCACGTATTTGCTCAGAGTTATCGCCTCTTTGTTAGACGTACCGGTGTCTGTCAGCTTCTTGTTCGGTAGGTGATGGTTTTGGTTTCTTACCCATTCCTCTTGTATCTACCTGTGTGTACAACACACACACACACACACACACACACACACACACCACACACACTACCCTCTTCCTGATCTTTACTTCACAATCTTTACGAAACTAATGCTGCACAATTTTTTTTTGCTTTAGCACTCTTACTCTTTGCTTCCTTTAGTTCTTGCTTGCCTATCTCAGTGTCGTCTGTGACTTCTTATCCTCCGGCAAATCCCTTCTGAACTCACAAGTACATCGGGACTCATGCATTGCAACTCACGAGTCCAGCAGGTTTTTTTAAACACAGCCCTAGCGGGACCCTCCAACCTCCTGCTTTATCTGGCTCTATGCTTTTTAAGATGCCCCCCACAGGCTGTCTTTTCGGGACTTGTATCTTCAAAGTTCCTGAGTCTGGGTCCTGGCTGCCCCTTGGAAGACCATGAACATACAACAGTCTCTCTGTGACTTGCCTCCTCTGGCTGGAAAATGGAAATTTATTAATATTTCATGTAATACATTATTTGGCACTGTGTTATGTAATCTATTATATTACCCAGCTAAGTGTCTTACATGTAATCCCCCACTTTCTGACACGGGGTGTCAGTTTTGCCGTCTTACGAATCTCCCGAGAACTCCCTCACCTGTCTCGCCCGGTGGCCACCTTGCTTCCTGAATTCCTTGTCTCCCTCATGCTTCCTCTCTCTGTTTTCTCGGACTGCATCTTCCAGCACATTCCAACTAATGGTGCATGGGAGGTCCCACCCTGAGGCAGGCATTCTACAACCGAGAGACCTCCAGCCTCTGTCTCTGTGGAGCCCCTCACATGGCATCATTGGGCTGAGGGGGCAGTCCTGGCTTTGCCCTGCACAATGGTGACTTTGGGTTTCCAGTGCCTCTATACCAAAGTGTAATCTCCTTTTTCTTTCTTGACTCTTTGCGTGAGTCTTGGTCTCTCGCCATCTATCATTCGAGGTTTGCTTTATGCTCTGGAATGCCCTCCCAGGTCTCCTGGTGATGCAGACCTTTGGGCGTTCTCATCCATTGCGATACTTTCAAGACATTCTCCTGTGAAGGCAGCTACCTCCTCTTCCCTCACAGGTACAGGCAACCTCGGTGTACTTTGACCAAGGTTCCAGGCAGCAAGTCCAATGGGGAGGAGCCATAGTTGGACCTCTGCATGCTAATTAAGTCTGACGTTGACGGATGACACCCATCCATCAAGGGAACATGTTCTGATAGCCGAGGTTGTGAGGCTCGGGGTTGAAAGGGCATGTGGAGTCTTGCAAGTGCCCTTGTCCCCTCTTTCTCTATGAGAAACTATGGGAAACGCAGGTTTATGAACAGAAAAATTAGGAGCTGCTGTATTAAATATCACTGGTTAATATTTGTTCTCTCTCTCTGTCTTGCAAAACATCATACGTTGACATTGAGGAGGAAACCACGGACAGACGGAAAGAATGTGTGAGGAGGTAGCGGATAACAGATGACCCCTGGAAAGCTATGGTTGATGAGCCCGTAGTAACTGCCTCGGTACCTGGAAGGAAATGAAAACAAGGAGAAGCTGGTGACAGGTGAGAAAGCCAACAAGAAACAAACTTTAGAATTCTGGAAAATCGCAGGAATTGGAGGGAGCAGGTGACTCTCAAGGTGCAGACAGAGGCTGGGCTGAAATCAGGACATTTGCTTGAACCTCGCCCACCCAGGCTCCTTGCAGCCAGGCGAACACGATTTTCCAACTCTGGAAAACTACAGAATGTGTTCTTTGGGATCAATGACAAATAAGCGAGGGTACGGATTCATGGACGCCAGGACGAGCTGAGGGCCAAGTCCTGATGTGATGCTGAAGACCATGACAAGGAACGAAAGCCACCACTCCTGGCAGACACCCCACCCCAAGCACTGAAACAGGGCTCCAAGCAAATACACACACACACACACACACACACACACACACACATATTCAGAGCAACATTATTCATAAGACACACAGGGTTGAAGCAACCCAAGTGTCCATCCGTGGATGAATGGATAAACTCAACGTGGTCCATCCATACTGTGGCATATGACTCGCCCAAGAAAAAGGAGCAAATCTCTCACATCTGCTACCACGTGCGTGGATGGACCTTGAGGGCATGGTGCTCCGTGAGAGACGCCAGACACACAAGACAGCATAGTGCACGGTTCCATTTATATGAGACATCCGGAAAGTTCGTACGGTGAGAAAGATGAGTTGGTTGGCAGCGTCTGGGAAACAGGGAGCGACTACCTACCAGATCCCTGGTTTTGGGTAGTGATAAACATTTTCCAGAGCTAGATAAAGATGATAGTTGCCCAACACTGTGATTGTACTAAATCCCACACAATCGCTCCCTTTGTAGTGCTTAATTTTATGTTATGAATTTCACCAAATAAAAGGAAGACAGAGGAAGAAAGTCTGTAGATTGCACGGTGAATGACCCTGTCCTCTGCTCCTCCTAGGCATTCAGAAAGTAGTTCTGTTATGAGTTCCTGCACGAGGAAGGGACTGACCCACAAGAAAAGTTCCAGAGATAGGAAAAACATGGAAGTCCCCCAGAAATGGCCACACGTGTACTCTGTCACCAAGTCCTGGTGTCCACAGATGGCTTACACAGGCTTACACACGCAGGGAGCCTCTGACCCAACACAGAAGAGCCAAGAATCGCCAGGCACTTAACGAAAGGCTCCAGTATGGAAAAGAGATGCAAAAACAAACAGCTTCTCTAAGAGAATCACAAAGGACCAGGCAGGCTTTGCAGAAGAAGCTGCAAACACAACATGGAATTCTCATGGAATTCACTCTGAAATATGAATTGGATAGTATTTAAAAAGATTGGAGTATAAGAAAGAGCTCTTGGAAGTTATAAGGCTCAGCAAAATCAAGCATTAATACCGCGTCTGGGTGACAAATAATCAACCCATCTAGAAAAAAAGGAGAGAAACACACAAAGAGATAGAAAACGGAACACAGAGAACGGGAGAACGAAGAGAAATCTAGTTGTTCTCATGTCTGAAAAATAGGAGTTTCAGGGGGAAAAAAAAAGAAAGAGACAACGGAGGACTGGAATGATGAATTCGACAGTTCAAGAAAATATTCCAGAATGGCAGGATTTGAGTGTAGTCCGTTGTGACAGAGAGGAGGTTAGGTGCAACCTCGGGCAGGTGGTGAACAGAAGTCCAGGCAGCCCCCACCCAAGCCAGCGAGCCTGGATCACCTGTCCCGTTGGGACAGAATCCCATTCGAATGCTTAGAAACTTGACTCAGAAACACTGTTCACTTCTTTCTGCTTCAAACATAGGCAATTCGAGGTGGAAGACAGACGAGTAAATATAGCCCCTTTGGTGACACTTTTGTTTTACCCAAGTCAAGATATTTCAAATAAAAACAACCAAAAAAAATTAAAAACAAGATGAGTTACTTTGTCCCCTTTGTTGCCTAGGAATGTCCATATTTCCAAAGAGTAACGCAAGTCACATTCAGCGTTGGAAGAAGGTTGCTTCAAGGCATGCCTCCGTTCCCAAACCACGCGGAGGCAAGGACGCGTCTGCCATCTTTCTCAGAAACGTCACCGAATCCCTTGGAGAAAAGTCTCTGCTGAAAGTTGCTTTGGTGTCTCTGGTTCGTCAGTACTGTGTTTGTGATATTTCATCAGTGATAATAGTTGTGTTGTTATCCGGCCATTGCACGGGCAGCAGCCTTTGTAAATGAAATGAGGGGACAGCCACTCTAGAGAGCATGGATGTCCACATAGATGCAATCCTCCAAAACACAAGTCCCTGACCCACACGTCAAGGTCTGCATGGGTTTCAGACCCAAAGACTCAATGGGGTTTCCAATCTGCCTTGGGTGACCCGGTATAACCCACCCACTGTGACCCAGCAGGGTTTGGGTCTTTGGAAAAATACCGACCAGCCAACCAACCAACAGTACAACTCTGTAACAAATGCCATGTCATTTTCTAGCGTGTGGCTCACAAGTCCGATTGAAATACTGACGTGTCTCCAGCTCAGGACAGAGCCTGTGACCAGGACCTGCCTGTCTTCGCGGAACAAGATGCTTTCGTGGGCGGTTCCATGACCGCATCCCCAACATCCAAGAACAACGACGGTGCGAGGTACGGTCAGGGCAAGTTCCAGTCCTAGGAGAAACCCAAGAGATGTTTGCGGTGAGCACAGGGGCGTAAGCCCAATGTCGTCCTGCCTGGAAGATTGAGGGCAGCGATAAGGAGAGAAAGGTTCAAATCTGAAGGATCTGATAACCAGCAAGTCAACAGGACGTGGTAGTAACTGTGTTCCGAAAAGTAGAAGAAAGGCAGAGACCACTTCTGAGTTGGGACCGGAGAGGGTTAAACAGAAATGTGTGTTTTCTGTTTTTTTGTTTTGCTTTTTAACATTGAGAAAGGGAACCAAGACCGGTCAGGGAAGATGGGGAAAAATGAATTCACTTTTTATTATATTTCACTCTATGAAATCAGTTTTAGACCCTGAGCATGTACGAAGAAATAAGAAGAACTAAGAAAATGTTGGAAGCACATACTACTTGCTTGGGCTCGGGTGTCACCAAGACCATAGAATATGCCCTCATTTGGGTATTAGCTGAATTTTGGATTGTCTTATTAACAGATGAAAATAATGAAAATGTGTACCTACCAAATGAACAGTGAATTGTTTTCACTTTGGCAAAGTCAAAATACTTCTAGAAGAGTTTGTGACACGAAGTCGACTTGACTTCTTGCCTAGAGAAAGATCAAAGTCAACACACTTGACAGATGTCTGGTTGTATATGGGATATATTGAGAGATTAAGTCATATTCCATTAATTTCACTTTTGTCTTCATCTGTTCTTTTTTTTAAGTGTATTTCTTTATTTTTGAGAGAGAGAGAGAGACAGAGAGACAGAGTGCCAAGAAGGGGCAGAGAGAGAGAGAGAGAGAGGGAGAGAGAGAATCCCAAGCAGGCTTCACACTGACAGCACAGAGCCAAACGCGAGACTTGATCTCATGAACCATGAGATCATAACCTGAGCCTAAGTCGGACCCTTAACCGACTTTGCCACCTGGGCGCCTCTAATTTGTTCTTAATCTCACGAATTGTCTTTACTGCCTATGACTCCATTGTCTAGATATCACACAGTTTACTTAGATATTATTTTTTTCTTCTCGATGACCATTTGGATGGTTTTTGATCTTTTGCTACCACGAACCTCGATGCTGTGAGCATATTCATATATGCTTCCTGGTACAGCTTTTAAGAGTTCTTAGGGATAAGTCATCAGCAGAGTGTCTCATCTTCATGACTAATGCCACAGGGTTTCCCCAAAGAGTTGTACCCATTTGCACACCTATAGGCAAATTATGTGAGTTCTCTGCCTACATGTGTGTGCCCTGCTTTCTACTCTCAGATGGGACTTGGGGTTTCAATTCTGTATTCCCTGACTACCACCACTCAGCAAGCCGTCTCGTCTGTTTAATGGTGATTTAGATTGCCTCTTGTTTGAAATGCCGTGGGAGTCTCTTCCTCATCTTTCTGCAGCTGCGTGGTCTTTTCACGTCGACATGGAGGAGTTCTTTATGTACAAGGAATACTAACCTTTTATGAATTCTTTACAGCAAGTGTGTTCTCCCAGTCTGTGCCGCGCATTTTCACTCTTTTACTGGAGTCCTGAGGCAGAGAAATTCTGAACCGTCACACAGACCACTGTATCACTCTTTCTCAGTGGCTTCTCCTTGTCGTCGCTTGGGGGAGGAAATCCTACTTTGTGCAAGGTCGTAAATGTATTCGCTTGTATTTTCCTCCAAAAGGGTTTGAGTTTAGCCTTTCATAAGTAACTGCGTAAGCTGGATAGCTGAGAACTTTGAAGCTTGGTCTTGGTCCCTCTGGATAACGTATGTCCAAACATCATATTGAAGAGCCCACCATTTTCCCACCAAAACACCAAAAATGCCTTCCGTTAACGGTCTTCCATCCCAGCACCCATGCTACACTGCAGTCATACTATGGCGTCTCCAATGGAAACTTGAAATCGGTAGGGACAGGTCCACCTGATTTTTCTTCCTCAAACTTATTTTAACAGTATTGGCTATGTGCATATAAATTTATTTTATTTGACTTTATTTTATTTTTTATTTTTTAAGGACTTTAAGTAATCTCTACCCTCAACACAGGACTCGAACTCACTACCCAGAGATCAAGAGTTGCACCCTCCACCCGCTGAGGCGGCCAGACGTCCCTGCATAAAAAGTGCAAAGTCAGATTCTCAAGCTGGAGAAAAATATTGCTGTAACTATGTTTAAAACGACAGAAAGAGACAGAGAGAAGGTGTCCCCATCTTTATGAGTCTTTGTGCTACCACATGTTTCAAACTTTGAATATGTTGGGTTTCCGGAACGATATTCTTCAGTCATGCCTGTCTCCGGACATGAAGCAAATAGGTTTGCAGTTTCATTAATTTGTTCTTACATTTCTGTGGTTAGAATAATCCTGCCATAGTTATTATAAATTGCTTATTTTCTATTATATTATAAAATATAACAATTATTATAATTATATATTATGTATTGTAATATATAGTATATAAAATAACATAGTTATAATGTATTATACATTAACATATAATTATAATCATATGTTGTAATTATATATGTTGTATATATAATATACAGTATATAATTATATATTATGTAATATTGTATATTATATATTGTAATATATAATATAGTATGCATTATATTACATTATATATTGTAGTATGTAATATAATTATATATTACAAAATAGTATGTTATATACAGCATAATCTATTTTAATTTGAATTATATATTGCATAATATAATATGTAATATATTATATTTGTAAATTATTATATCATAATATACATATGTATTATATATGTATTATAATTTTGTGTATTTTGTATTATAATTATGATATATTATCATTATACATAATATACTATAATACTATGTAATGTATATTACATAATATCATATTATATATTGTAGTATATGATGTATCTATTATATAGTCATAAATAATACATTATAATTATATATTATAGTATATTACAATTATATAATAATTAAAAATGATTATAATTAAAAATACATAATACATATTATAATTATAAGATATTATAGTATATAATAATACATATTACAATATGTTACAATTATATGTATTATATATAATCTAATATATGATACTGAAACAGAAATTCACTTTATTTAATGATTTTATAAATGACAGTTTGCTAAACCCTGATTAAATCTATGTTTTATCTAGAAATGGCTTTTGGGGGGTTAATGTTTACAGACATATGGAAAATACCTTCCGTTAACAATATCACCCTTCTCTCTGACGCCTGTATTTATTTGTGCTCCTCGGGGTCTGACCGTACCGTCTGGAGCCGCGAGAAAGCGTCAGGTTGAAACGGTGACAGTGGCTATCCTCGGCTCGCTCCTGACTTTTAAGGCGAGCGCTTCCAAAATCTCACTATTTAGTATGATGTGGAACAAGTTCACTTGTAGAAAGCCTTTCTCGGTTTAAGGGAAGTTCTGGTTTATTCCTGGTTTTTAAAAACAGAAATGGATGCTCAACTTTATCAAAGCAATTTTCTCCATCAGTTGATACAGGAAACATTTGTTTTTCTTTTGTTCTGTTCTCTCCTTTAATCCGTTAATATTTAATGTACAACTGCGAACTAATGTTTAACCTTACATTCCCAATATAGAATAAATTTACGGAATGGCTTCCTTAAATTGTTCTGCTAAGACTTTGCTTTGCAATATCTAATTTTTATTCAGAAAGAAGGAGACTGGTCTGTAATTTTTTTCCCCGAGTTTTTTCTTTCTTTCTATTTTACTGGCCTTTGGCGTAAAAGTATTTCCAGCCTCATAAAATACTGTGGAGATGTTATTTCTTTTTCTCTCGCCTGGAGGTGTTCGGATAATACTGGAATTTTCAGCAACCTGATGAAAGCGCCCGTGGCTAGCATTTTCTTGGTGGGAAGGCCTTTAACCACTGATTCGATTTATGAAGATGCCGTGACACTCTTCAGGTCTTCTGTATCTCCTTGAGTCACAGTTTTGGTAAAGTACGTTGTGTCAGGTTTTAAATGCACCGGGACATTTATCTGTAACATTAACTTATTTTCTTGTTAACTTATTTTCTTCTCAAGGGATGTCCCCTTTTTAGTCTTGGTGTTATTCATCGGCACATTCTATTTTCTTTTTACTTTCAACATTGCCAGAATGCTGTTGCTGCCACGATTTCTATTTTTATTTACTCTTATCTTAAATTTTATGACAAATTAAAATTTTATGTAAAATAAAATTGATGTGTTAAAAGTATAATGTCAAAGAAAACAAATTGAAAAAATTTTTTTAATGTTTTTATTATTTATTTTTGGGACAGAGAGAGAGAGGGCAGAAGCAGGGGAGGGGCAGAGAGAGAGGGAAACACAGAATTTGAAGCAGGCTCCAGGCTCCAAGCTGTCAGCACAGAGCCCAACACGGGGCTCAAACTCACAGACCGAGAGATCATGACCTGAGCTGAAGTCGGACGCTTAACCGACTGAGCCATCCCAGTGCCCATCTGTCCCCCTGATTTAAAGAAAACACAGTGATCTCTGGGGACTCCGGTCACTCAGCGACAAAGCAGGAGGCAGATGCGTCTCGGCGCCTTGGGCTTTGTGCTAAAAGCATCTGTCACTGCGAGGCTGAGGGACCCACAATAGCACCGGCAAGCCCCAACTGGGAGAACATTCCAGAAGGGAATTAGCCCTCGCTCCTGGAGCTCTGGCCGTGGGTTCCAGCGCTTGGGACCGACGCTCCGTGGCTCCCAGCTCCTCTGAGTGGAGGACAGGGGCCCATGCGGGCTTCCCGGTGGGGCCGAGGGCAGCGGGAAGGGACCGGGGCACAGAGCGCGGCCGGCAAACTGGGCTCGGTCTCTCCGGAAGCTCCTGTCCATCTTCGAGCTGATGCAGCAGGACACAGGGTCCTCGGCGCCTCAGCGCCCACGCCGCGTGCCTCCCTAGCAGGGGAAAGGCAGAGAATGAACCAGCGCAGCTCGGCATCCTGTGTGCGTCCGGCCCTGTCTTTCTCTGGAACGTTGCCTGTCTGCTCCTTCGGCACTTAGTTATTGCTTTGTTTGCATCCACTCTGATTCTTTGGAAAACGTCGCACTGCACAGAAGCGGCAGGGGGCCCGAGTCCTGCGGGATCCGCCCGGCCAGCCGGCAGGTGCACCTTCGGCGGGGCGCATGCCCCATCACGCCCGCTGTGTTCACAGCCCTTGAGCTTTGGGATCACGGTCGGCACGCGGTCGACGCAGCGGAATAAAGGAGACCGAAACCAGCCAATAGAACCCAAACCAAGCAGACAAAAAGGAAAAAGAAAAACAAAACCAAAAAACCTCTCTTTCCCCCCGGAAACCATTCTCCCAACACTGCAATTGCCTTGTTAACGCCGGGGAAACACCGCAAAGTTTCTTCCTCGCAGGGAAGGCGCTCCCTTTATCTGGAAAACTTCTGATTACATAGTCATTAGACTCGTCGTGGCGTTTTTATTATTCACTAGATCAGACGGTTCGCGTAATTATAGCAACCGTGGAAATCGGTCTCGAAACCACAGAGTTGCTTTGGAAGGGAGCAGGGGCAAGTCTCTGGGAAACGTGCTTACGAAAGAAACCCTCCTTCACCCTCCGGGACGCCCGTCCCCAACACGGTCCTTTCGACAGTAAAGGAGGGGTCTCCGCAGTGACAGGCGCCCAGAGAAGCCTTTCCCGGTAACGCACGGAGCAGGAAAAAAAAAAATTGGCAGATGGAAGAGTTTTGTGGGAGTGTTTCGCGTGTTCGGCTGGTCGCAAACAGACGATTGTCAGGCAGTAGGATTTGATCTGAGTCGCTTTGAAGGAAGATCCGTGTCCTTTATCCTTCAGTGGAAATGCACGCGGCCCGAAAGATCTATGCTTCCTGCTTAGTGAAAAACACTGAATTCAGTGGGTGTGGCCGGCAGAATTCTAAGAGGGCCCCCGGCTGGCGGTTGAATGCGTGGCCCCCAAAATGTATGTCCCCCCCCGGAATTTGAGAATAAAACTGTATTTGGAAACAGAGTGTTTGCAGACGTGAGTCAGGGAAGGGTCTGAGACGAGCCCGTCCTGGGTCAGGGCGGCCCTGAATCCAAGGACAGGTGTCCTCATAAGAGACAGAAGAGGAGACACAGACACAGAGATAGAGGAGAAGCCACGTGAAGACAGAGGCAGAGACGGGAGGGACGCGGCCACAAGTCCAGGGACGCCTGGAGCCCCAGAAGCTGAAGAGGCAGGAAGGACCCTCCCCTGGAGCCTCTGGAGGGAGCACGGCCCTGCCCCGCCTGGGTCTCAGGGGTCCTGCCCCGCCTGGGTCTCAGCTGCCCCGCCTGGGTCTCAGACGTCTGGTCTCCAGAGCCGAGAGACCATAAATTTCCGACTTCCCCCTTCCTTCTTTTCTTCTTCCCACGTACCTGTCTGCCCCCCAACAACGTTCTGTCCGTAGCGTCCCACACAGGACAGCCCCCCAGCGGCCCTCCCTACCTTCTGCGCGTCTCAGTCTCCCAACCGGTTTCATGGGGAGCAGGCTCTTCCCTCGGTTCTAAACACCAACCGAAACATCCGCTTCTGTACAAACAAACCGTATTTCTCTCCTGGGCTGCCGAGAGAAAAAAAAAAAAAAACAACCCCACAGAATGGGCGGTTTCAACACAGAAACTGACCGCCTCGGGGTCAGAGTCCCAAGGCAGGATGTAGGTTGCAGGGTTCGGTCCTTCCGGAAGTTTTCAGACGCCATCTGCTCCAAGCCTTTCTCCAGCTTCCGCTGCTTTGCGGACCGTGTCTGGCGAGCCGCGGCTTCACGTGCCTGCCCCCAGTGGCCACCGCCCATCTCCCTGTGCGTGGGTCCCCGACCCCAAGGCCCCCCGTTTATAAGGACAGCAGTCCCATGGCCCTAGAGGGAACCCTGATGAACTCATTTTGACTGATGACACCTGCCACGACCCTATTTCCAAATCGAGTCACCCTGTCTGTAACTACAGGCTGGGAGTTCAACACACAAACATGTGGGGAGGCGGGGGGGGGGGGGGACCCAGTTCAGCTCATCACAGTATCACAGACCCTTTGACAAAGAAAACCCTGACCCTGAAATCAACAGGTTGTCAGCGACCCAGGAGCAAAAGCTTATTCCAGAAGCTCCTTCCCGGGTGAAATATCCCCCAAGGAAACCCAAAGCAACACGGCAGGTGGCCACCTCCGTGGGCATTACCACCGCCCCCGGGAGCTCATTAAACACAGACGCCTGACCTCACCCCCCTTCTTTGGAATTTGAATCGCCTGGGGTGTGGCTATTTTTAACAACCGCCCAGGTGTTTGCCTGTGGCAGGGAGGCTGGGAAGGCCGAACTACCCCAGCCCAGGGCGGGAGCTCACACTTCTGAGCCGGCCCCCACCCAGCTGGCTCGCCATTAATTGGGTGCATGACCCAGGCCCGGAGACACTGGGGTCACGGCATGAGGTCGCAGTAGGATAAGCACAGAGCAGACACTGGGTTTAGAGGCTGCTTTGTAGACAGGAAACAAACACCGTTTCCAAGTAAATCCAAAGTCTCAATGCACAAGGATTAAAAATTGCACAGGCTTAAAAAAGTCTTCTTTTGCAGGCTGCCGAGTTAGAACCCGTTTCTGTTCATTTAATATTTTTTTAATGTTTATTTATTTTTGAGAGAGACAGAGACAGAGCACACACAGGGGAAGGGCAGAGAGAGAGGGAGACACAGAATCCGAACCAGGCTCCAGGCTCCCAGCTGTCAGCACAGAGCCCAACGCGGGGCTCAAACTCACAAACCGTGAGATCATGACCTGAGCTGAGGTCGGACGCGGAACCAGCTGAGCCACCCAGGCGCCCCCGTTTAATATCGTCTTGAAGGCAGAAAGAGATGACCCCAAACCTCCACCGGATCTGAGGTCGACAGGTGACCTAAGCCTCCATTTCCCTGGTTGTCAGTCACGTGAGAATCAGTCCCTGGGTCAAGGGCTGCTGAGCCCACAGAAGAACAAAATTCCTTGAATGTGCTCAGGGCCGGTCAACAGGGGTTTGCTCCTCAGTCCCCGGCTTTTACCTCAGGGCGCCCCCATCCCTTGTCTGTGTAAGCGAACCCCAGAGGCAGTGAATTCAGACAACGTGAGTCATTCCGAATCGCTGCGGAAAGAACTGGACAGGAAGGACGGGGAGCTGTCCCAGCCAGCAGCCTTTTTATTCAGATGCATCTGTTCTCGGCCACGATCTCAAGGAAACGCAGAATTGCCCTGGGATGGATACGCACTTGCAGAGATGGAGACACGGGGGAGTGAAAAGTTTGCCCAAACGGACAGCTTCTGGGTTTCTGAGTGACCTTTTGGTTAGGTGTTGGCAAATGCCTCCGCCTAATGTCACTGCACCCACACCTGCAACCACATCTGGAACCAAACCTGGACCTATACAGGTAGCCCACTCCTGTAACTCAAACCTGGACCCACACCTAGAACCCACACCTGGAACCCACACCTGAACCACACCTGGAACGCACATCTGAAACCCATACTGGAACCCACACCTGGACCTATACAGGTAGCCCAAACCTGTAACTCAAACCTGGAACCATATCTAGAACCCACACCTGGAACCACACCTTGAACCCACCCCTAGAACCCACACCTGGAACCCATACTTGGAACTATACAGGTAGCCCACACCTAGAACCCACCTAGAACCACACCTGAAACCACATCTAGAACCCACACCTAGAACCCACACCTGGAACCACATCTAGAACCCACACCTGAAACCACATCTAGAACCCACACCTAGAACCCACACCTGGAACCACATCTAGAACCCACACCTGGAACCCACACTTGGAACCCTTACCTGGAACCCACACCTGAACCACACCTGGAACCCACACCTGAACCACACCTGGAACCCACATCTGAAACCCATACTGGAACACACACCTGGACCTATACAGGTAGCCCACACCTGTAACTCACACCTGGGACCATATCTAGAACCCACACCTAGAACCACACCTTGAACCCACCCCTGGAACCCACACCTGGAACCCATACCTGGAACTATACAGGTAGCCCACACCTAGAAGCCACACCTGGAAACACACCTAGAACCCACACCTGGAACCACATCTAGAACCCATATCCTAGAACCCACACCTGGGACTACATCTAGAAACCCACACCTAGGACCCACACTTGGAACCGACACCTGAACCACACCTGGAACCCACACCTGAACCACACCTAAACTGATGGAGACTCATGTCCTGCATGACCGTGACCTCTGTCACTTAGCCATTGGTTTTCTTTCCTCTCCTCTGTCCTTGGGTGGGGGTGGGGGGTGTGCTAGCTTCTACTTGGCCCTCAGTGTGCCTTAAGCTCCCTCAGCAGACCCTCCTGCCTCACGATCCTGGGTTCGAACCCGTTCCTGAGCTGCCCCAAGAACACAGATGCGTCTGAGCCATCGGCTCCTTTAAGCTGTTAACGCCTCAGGCAGCACCTCACCTAGCAAGGAGAGGGAGCCCCAGGGAGGAGTGAGACCTGGAAGCTTTTTGTGGGAACCAGGGTGGGGCGAAGGCATCATTAGCAAGAGAAAAGAAAGGCTTGTTCTGGCCAAGGTCAGCTTCTCCTGGGCACGGGCAGGGCGTCTATTAGGTGGACCCCCTCAACTTTCTTTGGAGGGGAGCAGGACGCAGAGGGCCCGGGTGACAAAGTCCCTCCTTGCCGTTTAATCAGAAAATGCCTTCCTAACTGACCAGTTAAGACTTAGTTTCCAAGGGAGGTTGAAACTGGGATCAGGACAGGTACGAAGCCCCCACTTTGGTGACTCTGCCTAAGTGGCTCCATTTGGGGCTTGCACAGAAGCGTGCCCCAAACATCAGCTGCCGCGTAACCGGGGCCCCAGCATGGAGACACACATACCGCAGACATGAACCCAACCAAGAGAACTGGAAACCCGCCCCGCCCTCCAGAACCAAGGTAGCTCAGCTACGATCAGAGCTGATGATTTTCAGACACTCCGTATGTAGTCCTCGCCTCTCCGGAGCGATTATTCCCAACCGAGGGCCATTTTGCTCGCAGGGACATGGCAAGGACTGCAGATATTTTAGTTGTCCCAGCTATGGGGGAAGGGAGTGTTCTTGGCTTGTGGCGGGTGGAGACCAGAGACGCAGCTCAACACCCTACAATGCACAGGACGCTCTACAAACCACCAGTCCCCTCTCCCCAGCTTCAGAGCGCTGGGGTCAGCACCGACTTCACACGCTGTGCTCACTTCTTTCCGCCAAGTGCTGTGTTTAGACCTTCTTGTCCAGAGACAAAATGTCTGTGCGACTTTCTCTACCGCTCGCTACAGAACAAAGACCACACTGCAGTCATAAGGCGCCTTCCGAACAGAGCATACAAATACGCTTGAAATGTGAGATGTTTAAGCAGGCACAATTTTAGACTTTTTTATTTTTCTCCATTGCTTCCGTTGTTGGGAACATTTTATTCCCCTCGAATATCCAAACCGTGTTTTACGAAATGCATTTGGGGTTGCAAATGTGTTTTCATAATAAGGAAAAGTGTGTCTGAGTAGAGCTCACTAATGTATTTCTCTGTGCAAAAATAGACAGTCGAGACGCTTGGCGAAATCACACAATTTTTCCCTAAGTAGTATGATGGTATTTAAATAATTTGAATGAGCTTTTAAAATTCCCAGAAATAAAATATTAGTTCCAGGCAGTTTTGTAGAAGATACCAAATGTGCTCTCAAGAGAAACATCATTTCGATACGTGGAGAATGTTTTCATAAAAGTCAAAATTATTTTATGAGTATCACTCTTAGCAACCTCAGAATGGGAAGGACTCTTTTAATCGGGTAATCTAGTTTTTATTAAAAAGCAACTATTTTCCTTAGTGGGAGACCCATTACTCATATTGCTTCTAGGTCATCAGTACGTAACTGGCGGGCTTGGCTGGAAACCCGTCTCTGTGCTATCTGGTGGTGTCCACGTCACTGAGAGCACAGTGTCCACGGGGCAATTGAAGTTTCTTCGTTTAAAGAAAAAACAGAGGGGCGCGTGGGTGGCTCAGTCAGTTAAGCGTCTGACTTTGGCTCAGATCATGATCTCATAGTTCGTAAGTTTGAGCCCCGCGTCGGGCTCTGTGCTGACAGCTCAGAACCTGGAGCCTGCTTCGGATTCTGTGTCTCCCTCTCTCTCCGCCCTTCCCCTGCTCACGCTCTCTCTCTCTCTCTGTCTCAAAAATAAAGATTAAAAAAATTTAAAAAGAAAAAAGAGTGTTTTAAAAATATTTAAGGAGCGGCTGGGTGGCTCAGTCGGTTAAGCGGCCAACTTCGGCTCAGGTCATGATCTCACAGTCTGTGAGTTCGAGCCGTGCGTCGGGCTCTGTGCTGATGGCTCAGAGCCTGGAGCCTGTTTCAGATTCTGTGTCTGCCTGTCTCTCTCTCTGCCCTTCCCCTGCTCACTCTCTGTCTCTTGAAAATAAATAAACGTTAAAAAAAAAAAAGAATATTTAAGAAATGAGGCTATGAATACTGGACTCCCAACCATCTCAGGAAATTTGAGAGGATACAGCCTCAACTCGGTTAAAATTATAGCATACCTCATTTCCCTCTTCTTCAGTCAAGGAACGAGTATTAATTTTCGTGGCTAATTCCATACTCACCACAGCACATACCTCACTCGCCCACATCGTAATAAAAGTCCACCTAAATAGCACAGACTCCAATTATACATTGTTTTATGAGCAAAAAGTGGTTTATTGCAACCATCACCCCAATGACCATTATTGAATGCTGAGCTACTAAGCCTTGTGTTTCTTCCTTTAAAAAAACATGTTTCAACAAAATATTAAATGAATATAGGTAGGAATGTTGCTTTGCTCATAGAATTTGGGAATGCTTTTTCAGTCTGTTGCATGACTACATGTTGGAAGGATTTCCGGGTCAACAAAAGGCAGATGAATGAGAATGAATAAATGTTTCCAGCCATGTCATGTTGGGACAACCAATCCTGTTAGTAACTTTCAAGGCTGTGGACAAAACCATCACACGTGGGTCACTGGACGTATGGGCCCACTGGAGTCTCGTTCTATGGGCAAGATCAGAATTCTGTGGGATGAACTTGAGTTTGCCTCACAATGAAGTTGCTCTACCCATCCACCCCATGTGTCCATCCATCATGTCTATCATCTATCATCTCCATCCACCCACCCATCTATCCATCCATCCACCCATCTATCCATCCATCCATCTATCCATCCACCCACCCATCTATCCATCCATCCACCCATCCATCCATCCATCCATCCATCCATCCATCCATCCATCCACCCATCCACCCATCCATCCATCAATCCATCCATCCATCCATCCATCAATCCATCCACCCATCCATCCATCCACCCACCCATCCATCCATCCATCCATCCATCCACCCACCCACCCATCCATCCATCCACCCACCCACCCACCCATCCATCCATCCATCCATCCACCCATCCATCCATCCATCCATCCATCCATCCATCCATCCATGATATCTATGTATCTATCTATCCACCCATCCATCCATCCATCATCTATCCACACATCATCCATAATCTATGTATACATCCACCCATCTACCCATCATATCTATCCATCCACCCACCCACCCATCCACCCATCAATCCATTCATCTATTCTTTCCTCCAACTACCCAGCCATCATATCTATCCATCCATCCATCCACCCATCCACCCACCCACCCATCCATCCATCCATCCATCCATCATATATATCAATCTATCTATCCATCCATCCATCCATCCATCCATTAATCCATCCATCCATCATTTCTATCTCTCTATCTGTCTCTCTATCTACCTACCTACCTACCTACCTACCTATTCATCCATCCATCTATCCATCCATCCACTTATCCATCCATCCATCCATCCATCCATCCATCCATCCATCCACCCATCCATCCATTCATCCATCCATCCATCCATCCACCCATCCATCCATTCATCCATCCATCCATTGATTTATGCATTCTGTCTATCTATCTATCTATCTATCTATCTATCTATCTATCTATCCCGGTGCTGTGGGGTCGGGAATACGTACGTGCATGACTGTTCTTCTTTCCCTTCTTTCGGGCCCACATGCATTCTTTCCTCGGCCATGCTGTTGGGACAGGCTCTGAAAACAAGAGGATTTATGTTTTGTTCCGTCTTCCCAGACCCATTTCTTGTGGGAACCTGACCCCGGACAGCGGGGGCTCCAGACTTTCATTTCTGCCGTCCGTCCCTGAAGAAGCCCTAACGTCTCCACGACTCGGCCATCAACCGGCAGACGCTCCCTGCCTCCCAACGTGGGGCTGAGCTCCGCGGGTCCCTGGCCTTGGCCCCCAGGTTACCCGGGGCGCACAGAGGTGACGTCTTCGGCACCCTTGCCCAGCGGCGTCTTTGGGGATTATCTGTGACGCAACCTAGTTTGCTCCTGAGAGGGACATGACCAGCAAGGCTGTTTCCCCGGTCCGTACACGCCTCGGAGCCTGTCACACTGAGAACTCTCGTTACAAACGCAAAAGCCAACAAGCAGTAATTAGCAGCGTCAGATCTTCCCAGTGCATCATTTTGGGCCCCACGTGGGTGGCTCTAATTATACCCAAGGAGCCATAAAAAACTGGAGAGGGCAGATCCTTCTCTCCGTCGAATGTGGGACCTATCGTTTTGGCTACAGGGACCGAATTTTCAGATCTCGTGTGGGGTTCGTTTGGTCGGCCTCCGTCGGCGTCGTCCAGAAGGACCGACCTGTAGGAACAGGGACAAGAGGTCGTCACGGCGTGTCCGGATCATTCTGGGCGTTTTGCGTTTTCGCGCTGTGGTGAGCCGTCTGCTCTGTTGGGCACCGAGGACACGGATGGCGTGTCTGCAGGGAAGTGCAGGTGACTGCCCGGTGCCACACAAGGATGTCCTCCGAGCCGGTTTCCAGAGACGGTGGCATTTTTGTCGTTTCCTCAGCTCGCCGAACCCTCCTCTAGTATATGACGTACAGCGTGTCCAGGAGATGGGCCCAGAGGGGGTTCCACCGGTCCAACACATGACCGTCACGCTCTGAGAGCTGAACAATTTTTTATTTTATTTTATTTTATTATTTTATTTTATATGACTATCATTTTATTTTATCATTTTATTTTGTTGTTTTATTTTATTTATTATATTATTTTATTTTTTTGGTATTTTATTTTATTTATTATTTTATTATATTTTATTTATTATTTTGTTTTATTTTATTATTTTATTTTATATGACTATCGTTTTATTTTATCATTTTATTTTGTTTTATTTTATTTATTATTTTATTTTATTTATTATTTTATTTTATAGGAATATCGTTTTATTTTATCATTTTATTTTCTTGTTTTATTTTATTTATTATTTTATTACACTTTATTTATTATTTTGTTTTATTTTATTATTTTATTTTATATGACTATCGTTTTATTTGATCATTTTATTTTGTTTTATTTTATTTTATTTATTATTTTATTTTATTTATTATTTTATTTTATAGGAATATCGTTTTATTTTATCATTTTATTTTGTTTTATTTTATTTTATTTATTATTTTATTTTATAGGAATACCGTTTTATTTTATCATTTTATTTTCTTGTTTTATTTTATTTTATTTTATTTATTATTTTATTACACTTTATTTATTATTTTGTTTTATTTTATTATTTTATTTTATAGGACTATCATTTTATTTTATCATTTTATTTTGTTGTTTTATTTTATTTTATTTTATTTATTATTTTATTATATTTTATTTATTATTTTGTTTTATTTTATTATTTTATTTTATAGGACTATCGTTTTATTTGATCATTTTATTTTGTTGTTTTATTTTATTTATTATTTTATTATGTTATTCTATTATTTAATTTTATGTTTAATTTACTTTTATTTATTTTTCCATTATTTTATTATTTTCTTTTATATTATTGTTTTGTTTTATTATTTTATTTTGTTTTGTTATTCCATTATTTTATATTATTATTTTGTCATCTTATTCTATTTTATTTATATTTAATTTCACTTTATTTTTTTATTGTATATTATGATTTTGTTTTTTTTACTATCTTATTTTATTTTACTTTATTGTATTCTATTTATTTTGACAGAGGGAACAGGGGAGGGGCAGAGAGCGACAGAGAGAAGCCCAAGCAGACTCCAAGGTCAGCACAGACCCCAAGGCAATACCGCGAGATCGTAACCACAGCCAAAATTAAGAGTCTGATGCTCAACCGAGTCAGCCACCCCGGCTCCCCTTAATTGCTATATTTAAAAAACTATTATAAAACAACACCTTCTGTTCAGAAACTCCAACTGAAGCGAAATGATTGAGTGACTCTGTCCCTGAATTGATTTACCGTCCTCATTGCAAAGCCCTGGTTTTTAGGACACTGGAAAAATCATGTATGAACCCCAGAAACGCATATGCCTTTACACCCTGCATGGGACATACATATAATAAAAGAATGATTCATCATTTATTTGAAATTCAAATTCAACTGGTTATGGAGTGTAAGTACATCCCTAATACAGTATGGGACATAGTTACACTAAAACAACTATGGTTCACCTGAAATGCAAATTCATCTGGGCCTAGACGTCCCAAATGTGTCCCAAATATCACATGGGGACATATTCTATACATATATTATATGAAATTCAAATTTAACTGCGCATTCTGCAGTTTTTAAAGATTGTATTTTTTTATTTTTTTGAGATTTTTATTTTTATTTTTTTATTAATTTATTTTTTTAAACATTTTATATATTTTCAAGAGACAGAGCATGAGCAGGGGAAGGGCAGAGAGACAGAGGGAGACACAGAATCCAAAGCAGGCTCCAGGCTCCGAGCTGTCAGCACAGAGCCCGACACGGGGCTCGAACTCACAGACTGCGAGATCATGACTTGAGCCGAAGTGGGATGCCGATCCGACTGAGCCACCCAGGCGCCCCAGATTTTTATTTTATTTTTTTAAAGTAACGTCTACAGTGAAAGCGGGGCTTCAACCCACAGCCCCGAGATCAAGAGTCCCACGCTCCACCAACTGAGCCGGCCGGGTGCTTCTCATCCTGCGTTTTTATTTGCTGTCTGGCCACCCTAGCTAGAGCAAGAGGCAGAGTCATTATAAGGGCTTCTGGAGCCCCGCCCTCTGTTGCTGCTACCTGCCATGCTCAGGCCACAGTGTCCCCGTCAGTCCCCAGACATGTGCTCACGGACTCGGTCCCTCCTTCAGGCCATTGCTCACATCCCAGCATGTCTGAGAGACGTAGCACATATGCACACGTACGACCCGATCTCTGTATGTACATACTCCTGTATCCCTGCACACACACAGAATCACAGGATATGTAAGACTACCATATACTTACGCACATGTAATTACAGGCATGGCGTGCGTGCCGGCAATTCCGGCCTTGTCAGCCCTCCCCTCCCCCTGCCTCTCCCACTCTGCCCGTTCCGGTTTTGCTGCCACTCCCTCACACCCCCTAACCGACTCTACCTGGTCACTGTCCATCGCTCCCCAGTGGACTCTGAGCCGCACGAGGCAGGGATCTTGGTCTGCTCACCTCTGTTTCATCCAAACGCCCACATTTTTTTTTTAAAGTTTCTTTTATTTATGTTGAGAGAAAGTGCAAAGAGAGAGCGAGGGAGACAGAGAATTCCAAGCAAGCTCTGTCTGTGCTGTCCGTACAGAGCCCGCCTCGGGGCTTGAACTCATGAATCACGAGGTCACAACCTGAGCCGAGATCAAGAGTCACATGGTCAACTGACTGAGCCCCCCAGGCGCCCCCAACCTTTGGTGCTGGGAAGTCTGGTGCAATAGCCCACTTCCCAGACATCTCCACGCACCCGGACACATATCCCCAAACACGCTCGTCTGGAGCAGGTGCGTGGGAAGGTTGTGACGCTCACTTCCTGGTTATCCTCTGTAAAGTGTGCCCAGCTCGGGGCAAAGGTCTCAACATCCTGGTTACACCCTTCCCGGGAGCAGGAGTGATAGCACCAGACTCTGGACGACTCTTGGGACTGAGGGAAGCAAGGGCAGAAAGGGGCCTTTCACCTTAACGTTTGCCTGGAAAATCAGCGTAGGTACCTTCAGAGGCGCCTGGGTGACGCCGTCGGTTAACTCTCTGACTCTCGGTATCGGCTCAGATCATCTCACGGGTTGTGGGCAACAGGCTCTGTACTAACAGTGCGGAACCTGCTTGGGATTCTCTCTCTCTACCCCTCCCCACCTCAAAATAGGTAAAGAGACTTAAAACGATAAGTAAAAGTAGCTTATATACTTTTAAATCATGCATTCTTCAAATGATTACAAATGTATGTATAAATATATACGTACAAACTAAATATGTACAAAGGTGTGTACTCGTGGCTTTATATATATTTACGTTTGTATATATATGTATCTGTGTTTATACACATTTAGATTTAGATATGTATATTTGTATATATTTGTTTACTATGCATACATATACATATATAATATTCTATACAATATACAACTATATATAAAGCATATATATACTATATACAACTATATATAAAGTATATATATACTACATATACAATACATATACTTTATACTGTATGAATATATACTATATATAATATTATATACATAGGTACATATATATACATGACGTGGTACATACAGTATATATGATATATACTATATAACTACATACTATATATAGTATTATATACATTATAATACATATGTCTATATAAATCCATGTATATAGTACATAACCAAATACCACATATAATATTATGCATTATAATACACATATGTATATAAAACCATGTTATATATAAACTATATAACTATATACTATGTATAATACTACATACATTACATCTCTCTATGAAAACATATATACACTATATATAATATTATATACATTATAATACATATGTCTATATAAAACCATGTATATACTATATAATCGAATACTATATATAATATATACATTATAATACAGATATCTATATAAAAACATGTATATACTATATAACTATATACTATATATAATATTATATACATCATAATACAGATGTCTATATAAAACCCTGTATATACTATATAACCAAACACTATATATAATATTATATACATTATAATATATCTCTCTACAAAAACATGTATATACTATATGTAATATTATATATATTATAATACACATGTCTATATAAAAACATGTATGTACTATGTAACCAAATACTATATATAATATTATATACATTATAATACACATTTATATATAAAAATATGTATATACTATATAACCAAATACTATATATAATATTATATACATCATACTACATATGTCTATATAAAACCCTGTATGTACTATAAACTATATACTATATATAATATTATATGTATTATAATACATATATCTTTATAAAAACATGTTTATACTATATAACCCAATACTATATATAATATATACATTATAATACACATGTCTATGTAAAAATATGTCTATACTACATAACCAAATATCATATATAATATTATACATTATAATACACATGTCTATCAAAAACATGTATATACTATATAACCTGATACTATATATAATATATACATTATAATACACGTGTATATAAAAACATGTATATACTATATTACTATATAATATATATAATACTATATACATTATAATACACGTGTATATATAAAAACGTATATACTATATAACTATGTACTATATATAATATTATATACATTATAATACATATATCTTTATAAAAACATGTATATACTATATAACTATATAGTATATATAATATATACATTATAATACACATGTCTATATAAAAACACGTCTATACTACATAACGAAATATATATAATATTATACAGTATAATACACATGTCTATATAAAAACATGTATATGCTATATAACCCAATAGTACATATAATATTATATACATTATAATACACATGTCTATATAAAAACATGTTTATAGTATATAACCCAATACTATATATAATATACACATTATAACACACATGTGTATATAAAAACATGTATATAGTATATTGCTATACACTATATATAATATTATATACATTATAATACACATGTCTATATAAAAACATGTCTATACTACATAACGAAACATCCTATATAATATTATACAGTATAATACACCTGTCTATATAAAAACATGTATATGCTATATAACCTAATAGTACATATAATATTATATACATTATAATACACATGTCTATATAAAAACATGTTTATAGTATGTAACCCAATACTATATATATTATATACATTATAATACACATGTGTATATAAAAACATGTATATAGTATATTACTATATACTATACATAATATTATACATTATAATACACATGTCTATATAAAAACATGTATATACTATATAACCCAATACTATATATAATATATACGTTATAATACACATGTGTATATAAAAACATGTATATACTATGTAACTATATACTATGTATAATACTATACACATGTAATATATCTCCCTATAAAAACGTGTATATATTCTCCCTAGGCAATACACACGCAAATACACCTTCCAAGTTTTCTAAGCTCTCTCAGACGAGTTTCCCTGTCCCTAAACCATGCACGTGTTTAATAAATGATGAGTAGCATAAATTGTGTATATTCATAAATTGTGATGACACAGTCACCACGGCGTAACATCGGTTTCAGGGAGAGAACGCACCGGTCCGTCACTTCCATACAATGTCCAGGCTTTTGTCTTCACACCTGCACCTGCACACGCGAAGAACTAATCCTGGCAGAAGGGAGTCAGAGCGGGCTGCTCCGTTTGGAAACTTTCACCCCCAGGCGCCTGTGTGCACAGCGTCCGCCGGGTCGCGCCGCGTCCTCAGGGTTCTGACATGGCAGGTGTCTCCTGGACCCCACGAGGACGCGTTTCTCCCCGGGTTTTGGCCGCAATGCCAAGCTGTTTTCGGAGCCCGGGCCTTCTCGGGAGAAACTGTCCTTCCTGCAGCAGGACGGGTCTCGTTTCTCAGAAGTCGAGCGTCCTGGTTCTCATGTGGGTTCTCGCACCCGACGGCAGCCTCTCTCTGCGGGTTTGCAGAGATTTGCCTCAGGGATGTCTTCCGACCTCCCTCCTGGAAACGGCGGCGATTCACTGGGAAACCGCGGGTCCTCGCCGAGGCCGGAGGTGACTGCGTGCGGTCTACGCCTTTGCAAAACCGGGTTTTCAAACCTCTGCACTTTGCCCTCCTGGGAAACCATCCCTCGTCTTCTGAAGTCTGCTGCCTCGTCACAGGGAAATGCGGGAAACATTGAAACAAAATTATGAAGAAATTATAATCCAGACACAACCTTTTGACATTTTCCTACTTTTTTTGCTTTTTTTTTTTTTAGGTCACTTTGTTGCATGATGAAGATCAGAGTCTGTGATAACATTTCGACTCCCAGCTTTGTGACTTAAAATTACTTTTTTTTAATTTTTTGCTCTTTATCAAGGGGGTGGCTGTCTGCACACGCGTACAACCAACATAAAAGTATACACACTCCTTTATTCGGATATTGAATGTGTCTCTCTTTTTTTTCTCTATTGTAAAAACCGGCTTGAATAATGGATGTATTTGCCATAACAAAACACCACAGCCCGGGGTTAACACAACACACACATTATCTCTGGGTCCTGGAGGTTGGGGGTCTGACATCCAGGCAGGGCCAAGGTCGGGAGTCTGAGGTCCAGGCAGAGTGGAGGCTGGGAGTCTGAGGTCCAGGCAGGGCTGAGGTTGGGAGTTTGAGGTCCAGACAGGCCTGAGGCTGGGGGTCTGAGGTCCAGACAGGCCTGAGGCTGGGGGTCTGAGGTCCAGGCAGGGCAGAGACTGGGGGTCTGAGGTCCAGACAGGGCTGAAGCAGGGAGCCTGAGGTCCATCCAGGGCTGAGGCTAGGAGTCCGAGGTCCAGACAGGCCTGAGGCTGGGGGTCTGAGGTCCAGGCAGGGCTGACGCCGAGGCTGGGGGTCTGAGGTCCAGGAAGGGCCGAGGTCAGGGGTCTGAGGTCCAGGCGGGGCCGAGGTCAGGGGTCTGAGGTCCAGGCGGGGCCGAAGCTGGGGCGGGGCGGGGGTGGGGGGGTCTGAGGTCCAGGCGGCCCGAACGTGTTTCCTCCGGAGGCCTCTCTCCTCGGGCACATCCAGCACCTTCTCCCGGGTCCTCCCGAGGCCGTCCTTCTGAGCAGGCCCGGTCCTATGGGGTCAGGGCCCACTCTCCTGACCGCCTCCATCCTCTCTCGAAAGACCCCACTTTGCGAACCCAGGCAGTCCCTCCGCTCATGGACACCCGAAACATTCCGGGTTGTTGCTTACGGCCAACACTTTCTTCTCCGTCTGCGGACGACCCTTCTCTAAGCGCTTTGTCGGGGGTTCATTCCGCACTGAGGCCCGTCGACCCCGCGTCCGTTTGCCATCAACGTGTTTTAATCTCGTTTCTATTTCTGTAACTTTCTTGCACGTTGCGGTAGTCGTATCTTTTTCATCTCTTTCGCCCTGCGGTTCTCTTTCTGACATGTCTTTTCTGTGGCCACACAGATATTTGCACCCCGGCCCCCACATTTCCTTCTAGTTGTACTTCTTTGAATTTATTTATGACAGCTAATACTCCGAGACTTTATCAGTGTTTTCTTTTCTCAGCGTGTCTTCCCGGTAGTTTGATTGATTTCATTGCATTATTTTATTTTTTTATTTTTTTACGTTTATGTATGTTGAGAAAGCGAGCATGAGCGGGGGAGGGGCAGAGAGAGAGGGAGACACAGATTCCGTAGCAGGAGCCGTCAGCGCAGAGCCTGATGCAGGGATCGGGCGCACGGACCGCAACATCGTGACCTGAGCTGAAGTCGGACGCCGAACCGACGGAGCCCCCCAGCCCCCTAGCTGAGAAAGGTCATCTTCGGCTGCTTTGAAGACACGTGTTGGGTCAGAGCGGCTTTTCTGAAACAAGCGAAGGTGTGTAGAGTTGGAAAGGGGGTCCCTCGTGGTGCACCAGCCCCTCCTGAGACCCAGCTGCCGGAGTACGGGTGCCTGCACAGGCCGCCTGCCGGATTCGGTGACTCAGCACGCCCCGAGGACTGCGGCCACACGTGTCATTATAATGTTGCATCATCTCCGGTGAGTCACGACGGGCCGGCTCCATGCGCACGGCCCAAGTCCTCAGCCCTGTAGCAGCTTACCGCGAATTCCCAGCGCATTAAACCAGCCCTCCTTGCTGGGAAAGGGAGTCCCTGGCGACCCCCGAAAACTCGCCACCGCGCCTCGGAGAAACCAGGGAGAAGTCCACTGAGCGTGGAAAATGCCCCTGTTATACCTACAGCTGGGACACCCAGGGTTTGTCTGAAGGACGGGGAGGCCTGGCTGCTGAAACCCGAAACCCTGACCCCGTCGCTCAGCATCTACGAGGATTTTCTGCTGGCCTCGAAACAGCAGATGCTGGGGGGGAAATGCTGACGAATCCACTGATTAAAAAACTTCCTTCCCCGGCTGAGTCCACGTTCGAAGCCTTCCTGCCTCGTTCGAAGGATTGCTTTCTGGAATGCCGGGGACGGCGTCTTCCCACCATGCATCGAAACCTGCCATTTGTACTTCCGAAATACGGGTTTACCCGAGCGAGACGCTGTGCGGACATGTATTTAACTCAAAAAAATATATATGTATTTTTCCACATATAAATATGGTTATAAATTCTCACGTCTGTTAAGTGCGCTATTTGGAATATATGGCTTAACATTTATAACAAAATATATTAGAATATATATTATAGCATGTTAGAATACAACGTATAATATACATCTAACGTGATCTATATAACTCGTGAGGTCTAAAGGCAGCCGAACGTGTTTCCTTACTTATTTTTTTATTTTTTTAAGTTTATTTGGTTTTGAGAGAGACAGAGTGAGTGCGGGAGGGACAGAGAGAGAGAGAGAGACAGAGACTCTCAAGCAGGCGGCGCGATCTCAGCACAGAGCCCCACGCGGGGCCTGAACTCATGCACCATGAGATTATGACCTGACTGGAAGTCAAGAGTCGGACGGTTAACCGACTGAGCCGCCCAGGCACCCCTGCATACGTTTCTTGGAATATAGATGTGAGAATTTATCACACGATGCACTAAAATATATATCAGAAAACACAATAGAATACATATTATAGATGTGTTTGAATATAACGTAGATAATACGTAATATAAAATGTATAAACCATAAAGCCTATGAAAATAACACTGTAGTTTTAATTAAAAACATTTTTTTCAGTTTATTTATATTTTGAGAGAGAGAAAGAGAGCAGGGGAGGGGTAGGGAGAGAGGGAGACACAAAATCTGAAGTCAGGCTCCAGGCTCCGAGCTGTCACCACAGAGCCCGACACGGGGCTTGAACTCACAGACCGTGAGATCATGACCTGAGCCGAAGTCGGGACGCCTAACCGACTGAGCCACCCAGGTGCCCACCCTCCCTCCCCCCACCATATGGGATTTTTCTTTTTTTTTTTAATACTTTTTTATTTTTGAGAGACATAGAGACAGAGAGTGAGCAGGGGAAGGGCAGAGAGAGAGGGAGACACAGAATCTGAAGCAGGCTCCAGGCTCTGAGCCGTCAGCACAGAGCCCGATGCGGGGCTCGAACTCACAGACCGCGAGATCATGACCTGAGTCGAAGTCGGCCGCCCAACCGACTGAGCCGTCCAGGCGCCCCTATGCTTTCTAATTTCGACTATCTCTACAGTCATACACACAGACACAGACACACATATAGAAATACACACACACACATAGAAATACGCGCGGCTTCTTCTTGTCCGTCTCTCCGGTCCCGCACTGCAGTTCCTTAAGAATTTCTACGAGCCCCCCGAAGAAAGCTGTGTTTGGACAGCCAGGTGAGGCCAAAGCTAGCCGGGAGGGCATTGACGGGAGGGCGTAGGTATGCGGTCAGTCTCAGGGGAGGGAGACGATGGAGTCACCACCTCAGGTGGGCCTCCCGGGTTTAAAATCCTCAAATTTGTCCGTCACCCTTCCCTGCCCGGGTGGGTGCGGCGGGCACAGAAGGAAGCATGCCCCGAATCAACCTGTCGTGACCTCCCAGCTCAGGCACATTGCCATGGACACGGGACGACCCCCGGTGGCCGGCGACCACAGCCCCTCCTAGCTCCGGCCGGTGCCCAAGGCCTGCTCGGGCACGATTTTTTTTTGGTTGTTTTTTTGCCTTTCATCCTGATGCCCGGGGGCGGGGGGGGGTGGGGTGGGGGGGAATGCCACCCGCAGTGTGCAGACGGAAGGGTGGGGCGGTGGCCTGCGGCCAAGGCACCACGCCCAGGACTGGAGCCGGAGCCGGTTCTGGTTTCCTGTCGCCCCCTCGGTCTCGGCCGAGCCTGGCAGGCAGGCCTGCTGTCTGGAAAAGGCTTCAGTTCCGAGTGACTTAGACGCGGCCTTGCCTTCCGGACAGCATGTCCCTGGCCCAGCCCGGGCGAAGGAGGCCCAGGACCCCTCCCTCGGCTGAGGGAGGCAGCCTTGTCGTGGCTCTGAGACTCTCTGTTCCCGGGATGGATACCCGAGGGGCAGACCCGAACAGGAGGTCGGGTGACATTCCAGCTTCAGAGACAGACGAGTCCTTTACTGGGAGAGTGTGAGCACAGGTGACTTCGGACATGCTTACACGGGGGTGGGTGGCGTGGGGGGGGCCGGAGGGTGAGCTATGCCTGGGGCATCTGAAATGCAAATGTCCTGGGGCAGCCTGCCTTCCGTCTGCACCTTGTGCCTGGTGTCCTGAACACGGTGACCCGGCACAGCTGGGGACACGACCTTCGTGTGTCCTGGGGTGTAACTCTGTGTCCAAGAAAATTAGGTGGGGGGAGTCCGCTGAGCTCACTCCCCTCCCAACTCAGCCCAGAAAGTCACGTGGGGGGGGGTTCGGCGCGTTCCCCCTCCTAGATGTGGCCTGGAAAGTCACTGGAGGTCCCTTGCCCTCCCCCCACACTCCCAGATCAGGCCCAAAAGTCACGTGGGGGGGCCGTTGCGCTCGCCCCCCCACCCAAATCCGGCCCAGAAACTTGGGGGTCCTTGGCACTCGCCCCCCCATTCCGATCCAGAAACCCGGGGGGGGTCCGCTGCGCTCACCTCCCACTGCCAAGTCTCACATGAGGGGGAGCGTTGCACTGTCTCCCCAACCCCCCCCGTGGCTCAAACTCACGGGGGGGGGGTTCGTCTCTCTCGCCCCCCTTCCAAATCTGACCCAGAAAGTCACGGAGTGGGGGGGGGTCCCTTGGGCTCACCCCCCACTCCCAAGTCAGGTCCAGAAAGTGACGTGGGGGGGCCGTTGTGCTCGCCCCCATGTGGCTCAAAAACTCACGTAGGGGTTCCTTTGCACTCGCCCCCCCAAATCTAGTCCAGAAACGCAGGGGGAGGGGTCCGTTGCTCTCGCCCCGCCCCCCACTGCGGCCCGCCTCTGGCATCACCAAGGACCCCCGAGAAACGGGGACGCGGCGCGGGGCCGGGTTACACTCCGCCGGCGCCCCGGGGACCCGCGCGCCTCGCTCTCCGTGGCCGGTCGGGTTCGCGAACTTGACTTCGCGGCGGCCACGCCCCCGGAGCGCACGTCCCGCCTCCTCCCCTGGGGCCCCGCCCCCTCCCCCCCGGGCCCCGCCCCTGCCCGCCCGCGGGACCCCGCCCTCCCCTCCCACGGGGCGCTCCGCGGGGACCCCCAGCCCAGGGGGCGCGCGACGGGGCGCGGCCCCCAGCCGAGCGCAGTCCCCGCCCCGTCCCTTCCGGGTCCGCCCGCGGGACCCCCTCCCACCCCTCCCGCGGCGGCGCCCGGCGGGGACCCCTCCAAGCGCAAGGGGCGCGCGACAGGGCGCGGCTCCCCGCCGAGCGCCGCCGTCCCGCGCGTCCCGGCCTAGCGGAGGCGACGGGGGCCCCGGGGCGCGGCGGGGGCGGGGCGCGGCGACTGCGGGGACAGCCCCTGTCGCCGAGCCGGACGCGGGGGGGCGGGGGCGCGCGCAGCCCCGCCCAGGCCGCTTCCGCCCGGCGCCCCCTTCGGCGCGCGCGCGCGGGCGGCAAGGGATGAACCGGGACCGCGCGGCGCCCCCGCCGGCCCGGGCCGCGCCCCCCGCGTCGGCCGCGCCCCCGCCGCCGCCCCCGCCCCCGCCGCGGCCGCCGCCCCCGCCCCCCGAGGCCGCCGGCGACTCGCACCAGCTGCTGCTGCTCCTGCTGCTGCTGCTGCGGTGACCGCCGCGCGCGCCGCGCCTTTGTCCCCGCCGCGCGGCCGGGCCGCGCGCCAGGCGCATGGGTGGGCGCCGCCCGGGCCGCCGCCGCCGCCGCCTCCGCGCCGCCCTCCGAGGCCGCGTCCCGCCCCGCCCGGCCGCGCGCGCGCATGGAGGCGCCCGGGGGCACCCAGGAGGGGGCCCGCGCGCCCGACGCCCCCGACGGCGCGCCCTCGCCCGCGCCGCCCGCCTACCGTCTGCAGGACTTCGACACGCTGGCCACCGTGGGTGAGTCCCGCGCGGGGTCCCGTCGGGGCGAGGGGGGGGACGGGCGTCCCACGAAGGGCCTGTGTCGGCGCCCGGCCGCGCCCCGGAGCCCGCCCGCGTCTGCGCGCCGCGCCCCGGCCGTGCGCCCCCAGCCCGTTTGCGTCCCGCTCCGGGCCTCCGCCGGCCCCCCCGGGGCACGGGGCACCCGGGGTCCCCAAAGTGCCCGCGGGGTCACTCATGGGGGGGGTCCGGCCAGGACAGCGGCGGCGGGAGCGCGCGGGGACCCCCACCGGGGCTCGGCGGCGACAGGTGTCGGGGCGCGCGGCGGGGTCTGCACTGGAGCCCGCGCGCCCCGACGGCTCGGACCGGGGGCGCCTGCGCACGCACGCACTCCCCTTTGTCCTCCGGTCTCTCCGGGACTTGCACGGAGTTCCAGCGAGTTCCCTGCGCGCGCGCGCGGCTCCCCGGACGCGCCGGTTCGTGGGTGGGAAGCCCCGGCCCCTCGGCGGCGCGGGGGTCAGGTGGGGGCACCCCCGGCCGGGCGCTTGTGGCCGCCCGCAGGGTTTGCAGGACGTGGGCTTGGTCACAAAGCGGAGGGGACGTGTCACTGTGCGCAGGGCAGGGGCGCGCAGGGACTTTCCGGGGTACCCTGCGCTCCTTGGGGAGGAGGAAGCCGGGCGGGGCATCGGGAAGCCTGGGCGCAGGGTCACGGCCGAGGCGTTAAGGACACCCACGGGCACGGCCACACTCGCACTGTCCCCACGAGGGGACACGGAGCCTGCTGTCCGGTGTCCGGCTCTGCCCCCGGCCCTGTGCACCTGCCTGCGGGGAAGGGTCTGCAGGACGCCCGCTCTGGGGCCGAGGCCGGGGGCTGCACCGTCCCTATCTCTGCGGCCTGGCCTCCCGCTCCTTCCCTCCTCCTCCTCCTGTCCGTCCGTCTGTCTCCCTCCGTCCTGTCTCCTGTCCTTGCCTCCCTTCCGGAGGGAGGCCCTGCTGATGGAAGAGCGGGCTGTGTTTTGCGGGGCCGCAGGGCGGGCGGGGCGCAGGCCAGTGCGGGGACACCGGGGTGTGTGCAGCTCCAAGCGACAAGGGGAAGTGGCCGGAGGACCCGCCGGGCCTTGGCAGCCAGCTGCCGATTGTGTGTGATTCGGGCACAGGCACGGGGCTCGTCGGGGGTGCCCGGGGGCCGGCGGGCTGTGGGCCTGACCTCTCCTGCCCTCTGCAGTCACGCGGGGCCCCTGGGCGCTGCCAAGTGGACACGGGGTGGCCGGTCGGTCATGCTGTCCTCACAACTAGGGTGTCCCTGCCTTTGGGGACGCAGAGGGCGGGTGTGGGAGGGCGGCGGCTTTCCCTGCCAGTCGTGTTTGGGTCTGTTGCTGGACGGGATGCTCCTTCCTCCCGGATAACTTCCTGAGGGCGCCAGGGGAGTGGAGGGAGGACTGGGGCGCGGGTTCGCCTGCGGGGTTGGGGGGGGTCAGGGGCCCAGGTGTGTGTGTGTGAGGGATGGAGAGACAGACCCAGGTGTGTGGGAGAGGGAGAGACGGAGACACAGAGACCCAGGCGTGTGTGTGTCCAAGAGACAGAAACAGACAGAGGGAATCATACAGGTGTGTGTGTGTGTGTCTGTGTGTGCGTGTGCGCGTGCGCATGTGTGTGTCTAAGAGACAGAACAGAGCAACACCCAGGTGTGTGTGGGAGAGACAGAGACCCAGGTGTGTGTGTGTGTGTGTGTCTCTGTGTGTCTAAGACACAGAAACAGAGAATCACCCAGGTGTGTATGTGTGTCTGTCTGTCTGAGAGACAGAGACAGACGCAGCCCTGCGTGTGTGTCTGTGTGTGTGTTTCTGTCTAGAGACACAGACCCAGGCGAGAGTGTGTGAGCGTGTGTGTCCGAGAGACGAGACCCCGACAGACACACACCGGGCGAGGGTGCGTGACGACGCCGTGTGTGCCCGCCGTGAGTGGTCGTCACCCAGGCACGTGCGTGCGCGCCACCCCGCGGCTGGGGACACGGCCTGCGGTCTCCGCCCGGCCCTTTCCCGCACGACCCGGGTGCCCGGAGCCCGCGAGCAGGCGGCCCGGGAGACCAGCCTCCGGGAAGGCCCCCGTCCCCGTGCGTGTCCCCTCTCGGAAGCGCTCGCAGCCCGGCGACCTCACGGCGCCTGCCCCAGGCCACACGGGCCCCCGTGAGTTCCTCGCGGTCCAGACCGCATCTGCCTGCTTCGGATTCTGCATCTCCCCGTCTCTCTCTCTCACTGGCCCTCTGTGTTTCTCGCTTTTTCAAAAACAAATAAAAATGAAAAAAGAAATGTCTGTTTCGAAATAATTTTACAGTCACAGGGAATCCCCAAATCCGCCCCGTGTGCCCTGGGCGCAGCTTCCTTGGTGCTGACACCTTCGGGGCTCAGTATCAGAACGAGGGTGCTGGCTTCGGGTGCGTCGTGCAGAGAGACGGTAGGCCGGGTTCCGTGCTCCCCGGTCTCTGTAGATTCTGAGGGTGGGTGCCTTTCTCTGCGCTTTGAGTCTGTGCTTTGATTATTTCATTTATTTTTTTATTGAAGATTTTTTAGTGTTTGTTTATTTTCAAGCAAGAGACAGAGCATGAGTAAGGGAGGGGCAGAGAGAGAGGGAGACACAGAATCGGAAGCAGGCTCCAGGCTCTGAGCTGTCAGCACAGAGCTGGACGCGGCGCTCGAACTCTGGAACAATGAGATCATGACCTGAGCTGAAGTTGGATGCTCAATGGACTGAGTGACTTTTTGGGTGGAGGCGCCCAAAAAGTTTTTTTTCTTTAATTTTTAAATTATTTATTTATTTATTTAATTTATTTTTGAGAGAGAGACAGAGAGAGAGACAGAGCATGATCAGGGGAGGGGCAGAGAGAGAGGGAGACACAGAGGCAGAAACAGGCTCCAGGCTCCGAGCTGTCAGCACAGAGTCCGAGGTAGGGCTCGAACTCACAGACCATGAGATCATGACCTGAGCCAAAGTTGGATGCGTAATGGACTGAGCCCCCCAGGCGCCCTGAATACACCCGATTTAGGCGACAGCTGTATACCCGCCAGAGAGGATCCTGCGTCTCGTCACCGCTTTCCGCGAGCTCGGGGCTCTGAGGTCGGGACGCCGGTGCGGGCGGGCGCCGTCTCCCTGGTTCGGACGCGGCAACCGTCTCGCTGTGTGCTCGTGTGGTAGGAAGGGTCGCGGGGAGTCCAGCACCCTGGTGTCTCCTGCAAGGGAACCGATGGCGACGTAGGGGACCGCGCCCTCACAACCTCGTGTATCCTCAGTACGACCCCGAGACCCGCCTGCAGGTGTGAACGCCGTTCCGTCGCGGGCTAGTGCTTAAGGGGGACACCGATGTATCCGTGACACTCGGTTGACGCCTCCGTATCTGTCGTCCCGCCTTCTTTTCCCCGGAACGCCTGCCTTCGGGGCACTGCCTCGTCTTGTCCTGGAGTTCCCTCAAGGAGGGAGGGTCCCTGTCACACCCCCAGTCGGTCTGGGACCACCCTCTTGTCCTAGCTTGAATCACCCCCGTGAGTAAGGACAGGATGCCGTGGGGGCCGTCTCGGATCTGCTTCCTGGGGGGAGTTCCTCCACGGTCGGGGACAACCCCGGAGGCCACCTTTGTCACTGGAAGGAACGGGGGGGTGGAGGCCGCACACGGACATGGGTTGGCCGGCGGTGCCCCCTCTGATCGCCGTGTTCTTTCTGGGAGACTCCTGTGTTACCGAGTCTCTGAAAACCACCTTCCGAGTCTGGGAAGTGATGCCGTGGGGCGCTCTCCGTGCTTCCCTCAAGGTTTTTTCCAGATGACCACAGGGCCACGCCATTCCCCGCCGTGCACAGAGTCCCCTTGTCCTTGTGCGGTTTGGAACTCCGTCTCCGCCGCTTCTGGGGTGGGAGCCACAGCATACAGAGCAGGGGTAGGGCCGTGCCGGCGCCCGGAGGACACGGTGGGGTCTGCCGCTCCTGCGAGGAAGACGTTGGATCACGTCCTGGAAGCTGAGGGAGGGACTGTCCGTGGGGACACACGAGAAGACCGGGGATGATGCTTGGGCGGCCTCAGAATCCCCGGTAGGGCTGTGTCAGCACGGAGTGCCCGCCCCTCCGTAGGTGTCCGACTCCCCTCCCTAGAGATGGAGCCTGCGACTCTGCATTTCTGACCAGTTCCCAGCGGTGCCGCTGCTCCGGAATGTTCTCTGGAAGCCCACGGCCACCTCCGAGCCCAGCGGCCGAGTTCCGGAAGCTCTCGGGGGTTCACTGTGGCTGGCGTGGGGCGGAGCCAGCAGAGTGCGAGCAACGGGGAGGGGCTGCCGGGTGTTGGGCTGCGTCCCCGTCTCCTGTGGGTTCAAAGGTTGTCATTGGTGTTTGTTGACATGACAGATGGTTGAGTGCACACCCCGCGAGGAGGCTGTGGATGGTGGTGTTCAGAATCGGGGGGCTCTTACTGGTGGTCGGGTTCTGGGATTATTGGAGGTTGACCCCATGGTTTTTGAATGAACGTGACCGTGTGAGCCCGCCAGGGCTGCTGGGAGAAAATGTCACGGGCTACTGGGCGGCTGACATTATAGACAAGTTTGTTTCCAGCAATTCCGGAGCCTGAAGTCTGAGGTCGGGAGGCTGGCGGATTCAGTTTCTGGTGAGACTTTGCTTCCCGTTTTGCAGTTGGGCGTCTTCTGACCGTGTCATCACGCGGGCGTCATGTGCAAGGAGAAAGGGTAGGGGTGGGGAGAGGGTGCGTCCCCTCGTGCGTCTTCCTACAGGGACACTTGCGGGCGGTTGTGTTGGATGAAGAGCTCGCCATTTCACCTTTATTACTTCCTTAGAAACTGCATCTCCAAGTACAGTCACGCTGGGGTTTCGGTCTTCCAGACGTGAGTTTTGGGGGGGATGCAGACATTCCATCTGTAACAGCGACTTAGAGAAGTCATGGGTCACTGCAACTCTGAGGTTTTTGGGTTAAATAATTGGAAAGCTGGTGCTGCCATGAGGAGACACAAAGTGGGTGTGGATGGATCAGTGTTTGAGGGAGAAGATGGCCCGTCGTCAGCGTCCGCATCACCGTCAGCATCACCTCTGTCAGCGCTTGGCCCTGACACCCGCCCACATTCTACCCCCTACCAGACTTGTCATGTTAACCATCACCATCACTGTCACCAGCACCACCATCCCCACCATCACCACCATCATCCCCACCGTCATCGCCGCCATCACCAACCCTCTCATCACCAACATCATCATGACCACCATCACCAACTCTATCAGCATCATCATCACCACCACCACCACCAACACCATCATCACCCCACCACCTCCACCATCATCATCATCATGACCACCATTACCAACCCTTTCATCACCACCACCATCATCATCACCAACATCATGACCACCATCACGAACCCTATCATCACCACCACCAAACCATCATCCCCATCATCCCCACCGTCATCCCCACCATCACCAACCCTCTCATCACCATCATCACCACCACCAACACCACCATCACCAACATCATCCCTATCATCCCCACCACCACCATCACCACCATCATCCCCACCATCATCATCACCACCACCACCACCATCATCACCAACATCATGACCACCATCACCAATCCTCTCATCACCATCACCAACACCACCATCACCAACATCATCCCCACCATCATCATCACCACCACCACCACCATAATCACCAACATCATGACCACCATCACCAACCCTCTCATCACCATCATCATCACCAACACCACCATCCCCACCATCACCACCATCCCCACCATCACCATCATCCCCACCATCATCATCCCCATCGTCCCCACCATCATCACCATCATCATGACCACCATCACCAACCCTCTCATCACCACCACCATCAGCACCAATAGCATCATCGCCACCAACACCATCATCCCCACTATCATCATCCCCACCATCATCCCCACCATCATCCCCACCATCATCCCCACCATCATCCCCACCATCATCCCCTCCATCATCCCCTCATCCCCACCATCACCACCACCATCACCACCACCATCATCACCATCATCATCATCACCATCATCACCATCATCACCATCATCATCACCATCATCACCGTCATCATCACCATCATCACCATCATCATCATCATCACCATCACCACCAACATCATCACCACCAACATCATCATCACCCTCACCATCATCCTCACCATCACCACCACCAACATCGTCATCACTACCATTATCACCACCACCACCATCATCACCATCACCACCACCACCATCATCATCACCATCATCATCACCATCATCATCACCATCACCATCACCATCACCATCACCACCATCATCACCACCATCATCACCACCATCATCATCACCATCATCATCACCACCACCACCATCATCATCACAACCATCACCTCCCAAGCGTGGTCCAGGCTCGCCATTTCAGGGGCGGATGGTGGTGTTGCTTGTCTGGATTTGGAGCTCGTTGCATTCAGTAGACCTCGAATCTTCTGCGTATGCTCCTCTCGAGGCTGCTGAGAGCCTTCACCCCCCACCCCACCCGTGCCCGGGACACATCCTCATTTTGCCTCCTGGGCTGGGGAGTCCGGGCGCAGGGCGGGGTCCCCGAGGAAGCCCGCCTCAAGGTCCTCTCTACTTATTCTGTTGTGATCGCTCTCGGGGGGCTTTCTCCCCGTATTAGTCTTCCGTGGCTGCTCGAACAACTAACCCCACACTTAGTGGCCTAACACATCGTGCGTATTTTCAGTCCCACAGCTGTGCAGGTTAGGAGTGTAAAGCTGGGCGTTGTTGGGTTCACATCAAGGGTCAGTGGGGCTGCCTTCCCTTCCGGAGGCGCCAGGGGAGAGTCGATTCCTTGCGTCTTGCGGCTGCTGGATGCCGCCTGCCTTCTTTGGCCTGGGACCCCTTGGTGCATCGTCTAGCACGGCAGAGCTGGGTCAGATCTCCTGCTGCCACGCGCCTGGTCCTTCTCCCCGGCCTCTCTCTCGTAAGGACGCCCCCACCGCACCGACAGTTATCCCCCTATTTCAAGTCAACTCCTTAGCACGTGTAATCAGCACTTTGAAACTCCGTTTCCCCCTTTGCTGTGTAAACTAACACTCACACGATATGGGGATTTAGGCAATAGCTCGTTTGTCGGGGAGGCATTTATTCTGCCTACGGCACCTGCTAAGTGGTACCGCTTTAGACGGTGGGGTGGGGCGAGGTGGGGGGTGGCCGCACTCCAGCCCAGCCTTCCTCCCTTCCTCCTTCTCCCACGCATCGTCTTCCATAAACGGACAAACCACGTGAACGATAAAAAGCTCTTCCATTAGGAGGAGAAACGCTAGGTCCGATTAGCAATGCCTGTGCTCTAAGTGGTGTGGGCGTGGGTGTGGGTGTGAGTGAGACACGGAGACAGAGAGGGGCTGGAGAGACAAAGAATTGATTGCCTTAACTGACCCCCTCCCGTCTGTGCCCTCCTCTGCCTGTGCTAATTGCCACCTCCGTGGGACCCGTCCCCTGCGCTGGGCAGGCAGAACCAGTTCTCATGTTACCAGAGAGCCTTGGCGATGGCGTTGGCGTTGCTCGAAGCTGGGATGACACCGCCTTCCCTTCTAGAAGCTTCTGTCCGGCCCCGGATGCACGGTCAGATAGGCAGCTCTGAGCCGGACGTGACGCGCCCTGTCGCGGTCACCACGTGGCACCCCGGAACCCGGAGGAGTGAGATGAGGAAGGCAGACACCGTTGCTTGCAAGGGGTCTTGAGCCGGTTGACTAATTCGATAACACGGGCTCTTGTTTTGGGTTAACTCGGCCGGCTCTGTTCTCCGAGTTAGCCCGTGAGAGAATAACCGCACCAACACGAGGAAGGCTTCCAAGCAGCTACTTCCGGGACCGTTCCCTCGCTCCCTGTGGGGAGGGATCTCCACGTCGAGCTGGGTGGGATGGACCCGAGGGTACGCTCCCGCCTCACCATTACGGGGCTGACATGCGAGTCTGGTTGGCTTTCAGATTCCGTGTGAACGGGAGAAAACATAGTCCTTAGCCACCGACGTGTTCGAAGTCGTCCGCGACTTCTCCACCGAAGCCTCCCGAGCTCCGAGCTCCGAGACTCGCCGCAGCAGGGCGCCTGCATCTGGGGTGGAGGTGGGTTGCGGGGAAGGGCGTGCGTTCTGGGGTGCGTTCTGGGGTTAGGCCAAGCTGAGCGATTCTTGATTCTTCGGTGTGGAAGGCTGCCTCCAGCCCCTCGGGCCAGCCCTGCCCGCATGTAGGCGTTTCCCATCGGACACCTCCGGGATCCTTCCAGCCCCCGTAGCTCAGCTCAGGTGTCCCGTGGGCCCTCCAAGCTCTGCCTGCCCCTTCCCGTGCCGCTCAGTGCAGGAAGCCTGCCCGGGCTAGACCTCGGGCGTCCACCTGGGCGGTTCCACGCTTGACACGGACGTCCACCTTGGGTACGGCGTGTTCCGTGCTGCGATTCGCGGAAATTTGGAAACTCATGGAAATAGGGAAATTCATACCGGCTTTTCCAGCCGCTAGCAGAGGCGGGAGGGCCCCCCAGGATCCCTGCCGAGTCGCACAGACTGCGACCCGCCCGCCGCAGCCACGGCCGCATTGTCCTCCGCGGCTCTCGTGCGCGGAAGTTAGAGAAATTGTCTTGACGCGGTGAGCTTGGACACGTTCTGGACGACGCAGCTCACCGGCGAGGTTCGCAGGGCGACCCCCGCAGAGTTCCTTCAAAGTGGTTGACAATTCATCCGGTGCTGGATGATTTCATCGGGTCGGGTCATTATCTTGGGAGCCACTCCGCGGAACAAAGGGCCGTGCAGATGTGCGGCCGGGTGTGGCCGGGCTCGGAGAAAGAGGGCCTTTGTCCCGCCTGGGACCGCCCGCCGGGAGCTGACTGCGGAGGGCAGACACAGGCAGGACTGTGTGTGCGCCCGGGCGTGCCTGCGGACGGCTCTCGTCGGGGGCGTGTCGCAGGCCCCCGGGCCAGCCTGTGTTTGGGGACGGCCTCAAAGGAAACCGTTCTGCCGAGTCGGAAAATCCAGCTCGGAGCTAATCCTCCCCACCGAGAGGGCGTGCGGATGGCCAAGTGTCCAGAATTGCCTCTCCCCGGGCTCCGGATTCCGTTCTCATGCCGCTCTAAAGAACAAGCAACGTCTACACAAAAATAGAGTCGGCGATGGGGCGCCCGGGTGGACGCGTCGGTTCAGCACCCGACTCTGACTTCGGCTCAGGTCCCGATCTCATGGTTCTTGAGTTCGAGCCCCGCGTTGGGCTCTGTGCTGACAGCGCACAGCCTGCTTAGGACTCTGTCTCTCTCTCTCTCTCTCTCTTTCTCTCTCTCTCTGCCCATCTCCTGCTTGTGCTGTCTCTCTCTCACTCAAAATAAATAAACTCGAAAACCTAAAACCAGTAAAGTAATGACTCCCTATTCCCCGAATATTTGAGTCTATTGTCAGGCGATTTTACTTATGAAGACTTTTCTTTCTTTCATCCATCTTTGGACGCTTCCGTTTTATTTTGGGAACAGAGTCCAGCGTGTCCATTGAATTGATCTTAATCAAAAACTGGCTGCTTCTTTCTTCGATTTTTTTATTTCCCTCTGTCGACTTTCTCTGTTTCTACTTCCATTTTGTTATTTCTTCTGTTTGCTTCTCTTGTTTCTCTTTCCTTTTCTATCTGGTTTTTATTTGGCTTCCGGCTTCCTCGATTGCTCTGTTCTTCTGTTTGGGGTTCGTGTGACTCGTCTTTCCGTCGGTGTCCTACCTCAGTTACTCCGCTTTTCCCAAGCGTCTTATCCTGATCAAGATTCTGGGCGGCTCCTGTCACCGTGGCGGAGAGTCATGGAAGAGAGGACATTGAGGCCGAGGAAGATCGCTCCGAAATCCCCGTCTCTTCCTGGATTCAAACCGCCTTCCGGGCAGCCCCGTGGTGCCCTGCCTCCTGCCCGGGGTCAGAGTCTGGTTTGTTGGAAGCCTGTGGCTTGTTGATTCTTTTCACGGGGCCGTGTGTTCTCGTGGGGCCCAGGCTGTCGCTCCCAGCTGGGGCTGCCGCAGCTCTGGCTTCCCGCCACCGCGTCACCACCCGCCCTCTGCTGCTTCCTCCTCGCACAAGCCGCGGAAGGGAGTGTGAAGAAAACAAGTCAGCAGGCACCTGCTCCAGAAGCGTGTCCCCAAATGTGTTGCGTCTCAGGCTGCTCTGAGTCCCAGGGGCTTGTCTTCCTCCAGAAGGGCGCCTGGGGGGCTCCGTCGGTGGGGCGTCTGTCCGGGGCTCAGGTCATGATCTCACAGTTCATGGCTTCGAGCCCTGTGTCGAGCTTTGTGCTGACGGCTCAGAGCCTGGAGTCTGCTGCAGGTTCGTGTCTCCCTCTCTCTCTCTGCTCCTCCCTGCTCACTCTGTCTCTCTCTCTCTCTCTCAAAAATAAATAATAAACATTAAAAAATTAAAAAAAAAAAGAACAGTTGAGTAGCAGTGCCGGATGGAGTGCCGTCTCGGCGTGAGCTGGAGAATACCATTCAGAGCTTGGGCTGTTCTTGGCCAAGCATCACTGGGACCGTCTGACCGCTGACTCCGTGGTCCGGATTCTTTACCTCTTGTACCATTAGGCAGACACGTTCCCTCCCTCCGTAAAGGTGAAAACCTGCTTGCTTTTTTTAAATTTTCTTTTATTTTTTAATGTTTATTTATTTTTGAGACAGAGACAGAGCACAAGTAGGGGAGGAACAGAGAGAGAGCATGAGCAGGAGAAGGGCAGAGAGAGAGGGACACACAGAATCCAAAGCAGGCTCCAGGCTCCGAGCTGTCAGCACAGAGCCCGACACAGGGCTCAAACCCACAGACCATGAGATCATGACCTGAGCCAAAGTTGGACGCGCAACTGACTGAGCCCCCCAGGCGCCCCAGATTTGCTTTCTTGATTAAATGGGGTAGTTATTTTGTGCCGTGATTTTCTCCTGAAGTTGGTTAGTGCACGGGTCGTGGGCACAGTCGTGAATGGAGCATACACAGGTAGTCGGGGTTGGGCTGACTGGGCGACATCCCTTCCAACTCTTGAGAACACTGTCCTTCACATTTTGGCAAGCAGGGTGGCTGAACCGGAGACCAGCTGCCACACCGTGCGCGAAAGCAGTGTTTTACTCCAAAGTCAGGTGCCTGGGGCTCTCCGTCGCTGAGCAGAACAGCCGGTCGGTCCCCTGCGCTGCTTGGAAATTGTTCCTTTGGAAGCGCCTTGTTCCAGAAACGGTGCCCCATACCACGGTTGGGCATCCAGGCTTCTTCGTTGGTAGCCTAGAAAAGATGAATTCACTGTAAGGAGCATCACACGGCGATGGGAAGACAAATCAGGAGTTTGATCGAATTCGCAGTTCGGCGAAGGAATAACTCCGGAGTGCAGAAAGCAGTCGTGTTCCACGTGTCTGCTTGCCAGATGGCGCCTTTCGTGGCGGGGAGACGATTAGACGGGCCGAGTGGGTGTGTCACGACTCTTGGGGGGATTGGGAATTAGCGGCCGGCTGTGGTACGCCGGGGTACCTGCTGATGGCTCGGGAGTTTCAGAATACCCGAGGTTAGTGCGCGGGAGTAAAAACTTAGCGGGGCCATGTAAGCGCTCCCTCAGTGAGCAGGCGCATCGTAAAATCTTACAAACTAAGCGTGTGTGTGGTCTGCAGAGCAGAAACCAACCTATACGCAACACGCTACTGTTGCTGTGTCGGCAGAATGCTGCCGTGTGCAAAATACTCTACCTACTGCCTCTTGGAGGATTACGTTGGTTACGTAATGGGTTGCCACGGGGACCTCATTGTCGCGACCAAAGTAGTTCTCCAGATGGGGTCCGGGAACCCGTGGGGTTCCCCTGAGTACCTTTCAGAGAGGTCCATAGGGTCATGTCTCCGTTCATCGCAACACGGAAATATTGCTTGCTTTTTCGTCTCTCCCCCTTGCCTGGGAGTGTGGTGGTTTCCGGAGGCTTCCTGACGGGTGCCGATGTCACCTTTGGCCACCGGTAGAGTGCTCTTGCCTCGCTCTGGTGTTTTCTGTGTTTGTTTTCCTCGCTGACATGGTTACGGTCTCCAGAAAGCGACACCCACAAGCCAACGCACAAGCATCGTTCAGAGTCCTCGATCTGTTTCCAGGGTGCCCAAGAATCCTGAGATCAGAGGGTGGGAGAACTGATCTTCTAAACCGATGACCTGGTCTGGGAGGCTCTTGAGTGGGTGTTGAACAGTGACCGACTCATGGCGACTTTTGGATCTAGCGAGTCTTCAGAGAATGAAACGCTTCCTTGTGTCCGAAGAACGTGCCTTGAATGTCTCTGTTTCCTCTTGCTGCACCCAAGTCCAGCGGCCACTTTGCTCACCATCGAATCCAACTGATTGGATTGCTTCCTTCGCACCCTGGGTGTCCCCGGCGCATCGTAGGTTTGGAGCTGACCTCACAGAGGCATTGCTCGGTGACAGCGGTTATTAGCGCATCGTGTGTGCGGAGAACCGTAACGCTTATTGGGGGGACACGGAAAGATAGGATTTCAAGAAGCTTACGAATACAAATCGCTCTCAGAAAAGGTCAGCGTTTGCAGGATTATAATGAAGGTGCCAAGAAGGAAGTAGCGACTGGATAGCTCATGTTGGGTGCTGAGTAGGGTTTGGGTAAACACAACTGGGGAAGGGCGCGGAGAGCTTGTGGGCGCTCCAAGATCAAGTTCTCCTCATGCTTTCGCTCTGAGAGCCACCCCTCCCACCCCCCCGCCCAGGCCCGCTCACTTACGGAAACTTTCTGAGTCACTCTCTCTGGTATCCGTCTCCTTCGTAAATGGGCAGAGACCGCAGACCCGATGCTTATCAGGAGGTTACACTGCGTGAGGCTTCGAGATAAGAAAAGACATGTGGTCCCAGAGAAGGCAGACGCTTCAGGGAACCCAAGAGGAGCTTGAGTAACACGGAAAGAGGAACACAGGAGACGCTGGACAGAAAAGTCTTACGTTGAGTCCCCTTCTTAGAGAAGTCGAAGGTACTGTTCCCGTCAGCAAAAACAGGATGTGACCGTGAAGGAGAAACAGGTTTCAATCGGATTGTTGGAAATGTAAATGATTAAAGAAGCAGATTCTCAAAAATCAAAGGGTGGTCTTGTTCGTGCTTGTGACTTCGGTCACTTGGAGCTGTGGGCTCCCAAATGCGCAGTCGTAATGTAGACCTTTCCCTTGAGCGACCGCTGGAGAGCGTGTCTCCAAAGAAATGCCCGTTGAGGGGGTCCACGTGTCCCCGACATCCGGTAGTACCTTCCCGTGGGTTTCGTAGCAAATCACTGCCAACCCGGTGGGTCACAACACACAAGTTTATGTTCCTACAGCTGTGGAGACCAGGGGTCGGAGATCCAGGCGGGGCAGGAGCCCTGAGATCCAGGCGGGGCCACTGAGACCCAGGCGGGGCAGGGCCGTGCTCCCTCCAGAGGCTCCAGGAGAGGGTCCTTCCTGCCTCTTCCAGCTTCTGGGGTTCCAGGTGTCCCTGGGCTTGTGGCCGCGTCGCTCCCGTCGCTGCCTCCGTCTTCACGTGCCTTCTTCTATACATCCATGTCTCTGCTCTTCTGTCTTTTATAAAGACACTAAGGGCCACCTTAAACCAGGATGACTTCTTCTCGACATCTTTAATTTCATCAGATCTGAAAACAAAAATCCTGTTTCCGATTCATACCACGTTCACAGGACTGTTGGACCTTCTTCCTCCGAACAAACCAGCTCAGCAGACCCCTCGCACAGCTGCTGGCTTTGTGCTCTGTGTGTGGGGGTCCATCACTCACTGCTCAGACGCCCGCACCCCACCCTGCCGTCTCCCTCCCTCCCTCCCGCCCTCTCCCAGCCCCACCCCCTCTTCCTCTATGGCCATGCATCCCCTCCCCACCCCAGCTCTTCACCATTGGCTCTGGCCTCTGTCCTGATTTCTTCCCCGGCCCCCTCACTGCCCTGGCCATCCCTCGCACTGGCATCTCCAATCACTGGGACATCTTTAAAACAAAACACGAGCAGGCAGAACCCAAAGCGACACAGGCACTTCCTGGCTTCCCCGCGTGACTTCCTGCTGCCCTTGGCATGAGGAAGTCACTGGAAGGGTTTCAGAATCCCTCCCTTCTCTTTCTGCTCCCCACGGCGTTTCCTCCGTCCTCCGAAATCTCGGTTCTCTCTACGGCTCTTGCCTCTCCTCCTTCACTTCTTCCCTGTCACCCTACAAAGCAGCCTCCAGTCTGCACCACCCTCTGCCTTCTATTTTTTTTTAATGTTTATTTTTTTTTGAGAGACAGAGAGACAGAGCGTGAGCAGGGGACGGGCAGAGAGAGAGGGAGATACAGAATCCGAAGCAGGCTCCAGGCTCTGTGCTGCCAGCACAGAGCCCGACGCGGGGCTCGAACTCACAGACCACGAGATCATGACCTGAGCCAACATTAAGAGTTGGACGTTCAACTGACTGACCCAACCAGGCGCCCCAAATTTTATTTTATTTTATTTTTAATTTTTAAATTTTGTCTAATGTTTATTTATTTTTGAGAAAGAGACAGAGCAGGAGCAGGGGAGGGGCAGAGAGAGAGGGAGACACAGAATCTGAAACAGACTCCAGGCTCTGAGCTGTCAGCACAGAGCCCGACGCGGGGCTCAAACTCACAGACCGTGAGATCATGACCTGAGCCGAAGTTGGACACTTAACCGACTGAGCCACCCAGGCGCCCCCCGCCTTCCATTTTGAAACTCGACTTCCTCAGACGGGAATGTCTTTTCTGACCCCTTGCCCCAGGGTAACTTCGGTTCTTTCCTTCCCTGCACACCCGTCTTATAAAGTCATGCAGCCTACGTGAGCTCCTGAAACCCACATGAGCTCTTCGTCGTCATTATTGCTGCTATGATAAACGTTCGCTGTCTGTCTGTCCGGCCCGGTTCAGAAATCCACTAAAGTAAGTGGATGCAGGGACCACCTTTATATTCTTCTTTCCTGTGTCAGGGCCCTGCGGACCACCTGACACAGTAAAATACCGATCGGGGTGGAAAGAACACCGGGCCTCGTCGTATTGGCTCAGTCTTCATTCAGTCACCTAGGCGGTATTCATAACACGGACAGCATAAATCATTTGTGGTCAAAGATAGAGGTTTCTGAGTAGTTCTATTAAAAAAATTTTTTTTGTTTATTTATTTTTTGAGAGAGAGAGGGAGAGAGAGCAGGAGAGGGAGAGCAAGAATCTCAAGCAGGTTCCGCACCTGATGTACAGAACCTGATGTAGGGCTCAAACCCATGAACCATGAGATCATGAACTGAGCCGAAATCACGACTTGGACGCTTAATTGACGGAGCCACCCAGGCACCCCCCAAATATGTCTAATGTGGCCGTGGACACTTGCTACGAGAATCGAGTGTGAGCTGAATGGTAGAACTTTATCATTATTTTTTAAATCTTTACTTATTTTTGATACAGAGAGACAGAGCATTAGCGGGGTAGGGTCAGAGAGAGACACACAGAATCCGAAGCAGGCTCCACGGTCCGAGCGGTCAGCACAGAGCCTGACGCGGGGCTTGAACCCATGAACCACGAGATCATGACCTGAACTGAAGTCATACGCTTCACCGACTGAGCCACCCAGGTGCCTGTGAGTGGTAGAACTTGAAAGCAATCCAATATGGTAGCCTCTAGCCGCATGAAATACAGTACTAGTGTGGTCTCACTAGTCAGTCTCAGGAGCCACATCCCAAATCCGCGGTCGCCCCCTGTGAGCTCGTGCTTTCTGTAGTGAGTGGGCAGTAGGATGTAGAAGGTTCCCGCCCCTCAGAAAGTCCTACCAGGCAGTGCTTGTTCCTTGGCAGTGGTTCTTAACCGGGGGGGGGGGGGGGGTTGTGTTCCCACTGGACACTGGGCAATGTCTGAGCATTATTGATTGTGACAGCTGGAGTTCAGAGGGGGTGTGGTGCCAGCATCCGGATCTGGGGGATGCAGAAAAGGGATGCTTTTCAACATGCTACGGTACTCAGGACGCCCCGTCACTTCCAGTTTGGATGTCAGCTGTGCCAGGGTGCAGGAAAGTGCCTTAGCACGGGAGATTCTGTCTCTCATTTGCCTGCCTATCTATCTATCTATCTACCATCTACGCATCTATCCCAGTGTCTGTCCATCTATACATCTATCCATCCATCCCTTTCTCCCTACATCTATCCCTACATCCATCCATCCATCCATCCATCATCCATCCATCCATTTGCTGTGTCTATCTATCTAGTCTATCCATCTTATAGGATGGATCTTTCTTTCTTTCTATCTATCTCTCCATCCATCCATCCATCCATCATATCTGTCTATCTATCCTGTCTATCATCTATCTACTGTATATCCATCCTTCCCTATATCCATCCACCCGTCCATCACTCCATCCCTCCCTACATCCATCCATCCCTGCATCCATCCACCCATCTATCCATCCATTCTCTCTCTCTCTCTCTCTCTCTCTCTATCCATCGATCCATCCATCCATCCCCCCATCCATTCACCCATCCATCCCCCCACCCATCCATCCATCCATCTATCCATTCTGTCTCTCTCTCTCTCTCTCTCGCTCTCTCTCTCTCTATCCACCCATCCACCCATCCATCCACTGTATCTGTCTATATAGTCTATCCATCTTATAGGATGGTTCGTTCGTCCTTCCTTCCTTCCTTCCTTCCTTCCTTCCTTCCTTCCTCTTCCTTCCTTCCTTCCTTCCTTCCTTCCTTCCTTCCTCTTTCTTTCTTTCTTTCTTTCTTTCTTTCTTTCTTTCTTTCTTTCTTTCTTTCTTTCTTTCTTTCTTTCTTTCTTTCTTTCTATGTATCGATCCAACCATCATATCTATCCTATCTATGCATCCATCCATCCATCCATTCATCCATCATCTATCTGTGTATGTCTGTATCTATCATATTTATCGTCTGTCCATCCATCCATCATCCATCTATCATCTGTCCTCTTAATCATGTATCCTGTGTCTGTCTATCATCTATCAGTCAGTGGCAGTGGCAGTTCCACCAGTGGTGGTTTCTGTTCCTCCACGGACACTCGACAACATCTGGGGACATTTCTGGTTGTCACAACTGGGTCTAAGGGTTGCTCCTGGCATCTGGTGGGTGGAGACCAGAGACACTGCTCAGCACTGCACGGTGCACAGGACGCCTTTTCCCAGAGAGTCATCCTGCCCCAAATATCAGGAGTGCAGAGGCTGAGAGACCGTGATCTAAAGGGCTGTACATTTTGGAGGATTTCACAGCTTGCTCTGACACCCCGTCCCCTCCTGGATACCGGTCAGGGCTGCGCCTTTAATCTGGCCGGCTTCGACTGCGAACGCGGGAAGACCAGCCTGTGTTCATCTGGGTGAAGACTCACCCGGGTGGCATTAACGCGGCAGATACTGGGTTTATAGAACACCAGAGCCCAGCCAGGAATTCAAAGCATTTCCCTTGTGGGACATCTGCCGGGGCTGCGGGCGGGCAGGAACTTACTGTGTGTCTTTTTTCGTTCCTCATTCTCTGTTTGCGATCTTCGATAAGGGGAGAGGATAGTTTAGTAAATCATTTGTAAATAGGAGAATTGTTACCAAACGCCTGTTCTATTTTTATCTTTTAAAAATAAGAACAATGTGAAATTGAACGTCGCTTGACTCAGCAAAACTTTCAGGGAGTTCCTTGTATAGAAAAACAGAAAGCTGTCTAGACTCTTGCAAAACACGCCCCCCCTCCCCCCTGCTCAATGCTGAGCCGAATTGGTCCTGTTTTATCAGCTGATCTTGGAAGTAAATATTCCACGTTAAAACAAAGACCCTTCATGAGATTGTCCAAGGCACCCCTTTTCTGCATTCTGAGATCTAGATAATTCACAGACCATAAGATCCACCCTTTCAAAGGGTCCAGTTCTGTGTTTTAAGTTAAATCACAGAATTAGCACACAGTTTTTAGGGCTTTTTTTTTTTTTTTTTTTTTTTTCCAAAAACACAAGTCTGACTCTACTTGTCTACAACAATAATTTTCAGAGTTGCCTTTTTAAGGGAGAATTGCAAGCTTTAGATATTTATTATTTCATACATCATAGCTCGGAATCTTTTCTGATATTACGAAGAAGGGGAAAATGCTGAAAGGAAAGGAAACGGGTTTTACAAGGAAGAATTCATGACTCTTGAATAACACGGGTTGGAACTGCATGGGGCGTCTTACACAGGATATGTATATATTTTTACAATAAAGTCAGTACAGTACTGTAAATGTATCTTCCTTAGGATTTTCTTAATCACATTTTCCTTTCTCCAGCTCAGTTTATGGTCACCATGTACTATATAACACGGGACACATACAGACTGGCTGTGAGCCAACTGTATACCTTATTGGGAAGGCTTCTACTCAACACTAGGCGAGGGTATTCGTAGTTATGCTTTGGGGGAGTCAAAAATTGCACATGGACTTTCAACCGTGTCGGGGGTGGTCCGGCACTCCTACCCCCCGGGGTTATTCAAGGGTCAGCTGTATTTTGCAATAATGACTTAATGCATCAATTTCACTTCATTGATCCATGTCACGTAAATGTTGCTATTGTGTAGCTAAAAGGTTTCTGTACTTTGCAAATTAAAAAATAATTAAGAAAATTCTACCGTGAAATGCATCTCTGTTTTTGTCCCCGGTCTGTCCTCTCCCATGACCCCCTGGTCCCCATCTTAGCGTCATGTACCCCATCTTAGCGTCAAGGATATCCTTGCAACACATAGAAGCCGCTAACGCTATAAAGCAGGGACAGACATTTTAAAGAGCAACAGACTGCGTGCTTTTGGCCTCCTTAGCGATTGTATGTTTTTCAGTTGCTTTCAACATTCCCAAGCTAATGTCGCCAGGTCCAGATACAGTTCAGGAGTTCCCGGTACAGGAGGGCGCTTGCTAACAGCTGGTCCGAGCGGTGTCCCCGGTTGTGAGGGACCCTCCCCAGATGTCTTAGGGTGTCCAGGTGACTCCGAGACCCTCCCCGCCGGGTTCCAGCCACACGTTAGGAGCCCGCTGAATTCCTTTAGACCACGTAGTGTGCCTGGTGAATTAAGGGTGTGTCAATTTCTGCCAAGTCCCCCTCGTGCACAGTGGCTGCACCTGTGACCACAGGGGCTTGGGGATGGGGTTAATATGATCCTTGGGCAGTCTTGGGTGTGGAGCTCAGTCCAGATCCCCCCGTAGCTGCATGGGGCGGGTCACCCAAGGTTTGTGGTTAATACTCCTCAGTACATACCCCGGTATCACCTGACATACCCTGGTACGCCGTGCTGTGTGGATGGGTGAGGAAGGAACGTGTTGCCTCCAAACCCAGTGTGTGGCATAACTTTTGGAGTAGTTCGGACTGTCCCAACATTGTGTGGGCTGTTAGTAAATTAAGTTGGAAATTACGGGTTATCGCCAGGTGGGTTTTGACAAAGTTTTGTTTTCTATTTGGGAAATAAGCTTACAAAATAAATTAATATGTAAAGTTAGTGTCTTTCTATCCATCTTTCTGTTTATCTACAAAGCAAGTGTCTTTCTATCCATCCATCTGTCCATCAATCTCTCTTATCTCTCTTGTTTATCTCCTGTATCATCTATTAATGTATATCTCAATAGTCTATTTATTCCCTACGTCTGTGTTTATTTACTTATGTACTATGTACGCATTATCTTTGTCCACTCATCCACCCCATCCGTTCATGATCTCTGTATCTCATCTGTCTTATTAGATAACTCATGTGTCTACCCATCAGTCATCTGCGTGTCATCTTTTTGTCTGTTTATCTATCCATCCATCCATCCATCCAATCTCTATCTACCTATCTATCTACCCATCCTGTCCGTCCGTCCGTCCGTCCATCCATCCATCCATCCATCCATCCATCATATCTGTCTATCTACCTATCTATCCATCCATCCATCATCTCTCTCTCTCTCTATCCATCCATCCATCCTGTCCATCCATCCATTCATGCATCGTATCCATCCATCCATCCATCCATCATCTCTCTCTCTCTCTCTCTCTCTCTGTATCCATCCATCCACCTACCTACCCACCTGTCCACCCATCTGTCCATCTATCTGTCATCTACCCATGGGTCATTTACTGTGCATCTCTCCATCTTTAACTCCTTTGTGACTCTTCTTGCCGTGGGCTCAGGTGACACAGTGTCCATGTTACCCAATGAAGAGTCTATTCCATGGCACAGAATAAAGCCCTACTCTCATATCCAGTTAAAATACATAAACGAGGTGGGATTTTATATTTCGGGTGTGCCTTTGGGGAGGAGGAGGGAGGCCCGAATAGAGACACATTCAAATCAAACCCAGTATCAGTGTCCCTCTTTGTCTTTGTTTTAAAGGAAGTGCCTTCACGGAATTATTTAAGTGTGAATACTTTTGCACAATTGCCAGTGGCCCTGTTTCACTCTTACCCGTGTGGGCTGCCCTGTGGGTTTGCTAGTTCCTCTTGGGACCTATCATTACCTTTTCCTTGTTCTTTTCCACAACATTTAAACGGTGAGGTCGTGGCTTAGGTATGAGATTCCGTGCCAGGTTCGAACGTCCTTACGGACCTGTAGTGTTGGTGGTTCCTGTGTGTCTATTTGATTATGAACTCCTTAAGAACCGAGCGAACTCCTGTTTGTAGTTAGTCGTATGTTTATAGCAGAAAACACCACGGGGCGCCCATCAGTGAGGAAACTTTGTATGAAGGGAGGCTGGAGAGAGAGCACAGTTCTGTCTCCGGGAGCGTGCGTTGTGGTTGGGAACAGAATTTCGTGTCTGTGTATTTTTTTCAGTTTTTGCAATCACCAGCAGTCAGTCAGGTTCAGTGGCACCTCTTACGATGGACCCATCAACTAGCGGCATTGCCTTAAAAGCCTACAGGGAGGGACAGCAGCAAGGAGCAAGGAGCAAGACTCATTAGGAGTCTTTTACAAGAAACTACAAGAAATGCCTCTTTTCACAGCTGTCAAAAAACAGCGAAGTTATTTCACTGAATTTAGCAGTGGAGTGAATGTGGGGTCCAAAAACCAAAACAAAAAACAAGTAAAGCAAAAGGTAAAAAAAAAAAGCGAAGTAACCTAAAAGAAACGATGCGGGAAGGAACGAGTCAGAGCAGCTGGCGCAGTCACCTCTGACACCCACTGGACTTCCAAGGAATCAGACTGAACAGATGACTTTGGAACAAGAGACCTTTTCACAGATGCTTTTAGCACCATATCTGGGATCAAATCCTGAATCTATGCATTTAGGGGATGGGCTTTCTTGAAGATGGTCACAGAGGGTACTCAACAAGGCTTTAAGGTAGGGAAGAGTTTGCCTAAAATTTCTTACAGGAAGTAATTTGACTCTTTTCGTTTAATTTTTTTTTTAATTTTTTTTCTTTAAAAATTTTTTAATGTTTATTTTTGAGGGGGAGAGAGAGACAGAGTCCAAGCTGGGAAGGGGCAGAGAGAGAGAGAGCCACAGATTCCGAAGCAGACTCCAGGCTGTCGGCACAGAGCCTGATGTGGGACTCGAACTCACAATCTGTGAGACCATGACCTGAGCCGAAGTCGGACGCTCAACTGACTGAGCCACCCAGGCGCCCCTAGTTTGACTCTTGATGATGTAAGACTCTTCAGACTTTGCAAAATAGTGGACAGAGTCCCCATGTGCCCTCCCCCCTGGGGATGATATCTTCCCTAATTAAAGGACATCCATAAAACCAGGAACCGGCTTCTCTGTGATCGCATTAACACTTGTATGGACCCTCTTTGCATTACTGTGGATGTACTGAATGAATTTTTTATTTTGTTTTTTTTTGCAAATATATGGGGTACTTTCAATAGTCTTTGTTACATTCCCTGTGGAGTTGGAGCTATTTAGGGCCACAGGTGTTGTTGCCATGTGGGAACAAAAGCCTGAGATGTCACCTTCTCCTCGTTCCTGCTTCTCAGTCTGAGTGGGCTTCTCTAGCTTTGCCCACATTTATCAAAGGACCTCCGCGGGCTTAGGCAAGAGAATTCTGCTTCTTCCATGACGCGGGCTCGTCCATCGGCTTATCCGTGAATTCATTCCACCACGCGTGTATCCAACTCACATGTGCCCGGGGATGCATCACAAAGGAGGTAAAACAAAGCCCTTGATCTTCACAACCTACTCCGCGCCAACGGGTGCAAAGCAAAATGGCTGTCTCTCAAAAATAAATAAACATTAAAAAATTTACAAAAAGATCTAGGCAATCATGTAAAGAAGCGAACTTTTTCTCAATCTCAACCACCACAAGCAATCATCAACTGTACCCAAAGAATCCAGGTTCCTGCTCAGGCAGAACCCCTGTGTTGTGGACTTGATTGGAGCGTTTTCGTCACGGCGAAACTTCCGGTAACAATTTTCCCATGGATTCTCTTACGGAAGAGCGCTTCGTGCACCCTGGGCATCGCTGGTTCTAGTTGGTCATTCTGATGCCCCGTGCTGTCTTTGGTTACTTAACTTGCCGGGTGGCCTTCTATTCCTTGATATTACGGACCTGGTGTGGAGAGTCGGCCTCAGAAGACGGGTGACCTGTTGGCATCTGTCTTCCAATGACCTTCGTTCAACTCCGTGTTGGCGGAAACTTCCTCAGATGTAGTGTTTGTACTCGTTAGACTTTGGAATAATCGTAATAAAGAGAGAGTGGAAATGCCTACTGTTCTCTGTCTTCCTGTAGCAGTCGATTTGTCCCCAGTCCCCATGGCCTGGTGTGGGATCCTTTCCCCACGAGATACGTTCTACATTTTAATCAATGGTTGACAGATGTCTGTATCCAGAGCCCCAACGAATAATGAGTGGAAACAAATACCGTCTCTGTTTCATGGCGATTACTTAAAAAAATCGGCCTCAGTCCAATTTTTTGGTGTGGGTGGGGGTCAGCGTTCCTGTGTATAATTTACACACAACAGAATTCACCCATTTTAAGTGTTTGCAGTCGTGCCTTGTTGACAAATGTGTAGGCTCATAACCACCATCATGTAGAACATTGTTTTTTTACACTTCATTTACTATATTGGTTGAGATGCTGTGTCATGTACTCTGTATGTGTTATTTTATTTAAACCCTGTTGCGATAGGTTTTTTTGTTTTGTTTTATTGAGGTCTTATTCACAGCACTGCGATAGTTTCAGGTGTAAGCGTTATGACTTGAGAAATACATATATTTTGAAGTAATTACCACTCACTAGTTACCATCCATCTTCTCATACAGTTAACAAAAATTCTTTTTCTTGTTACGAGAGCTTTTGGGATTGACTCTCTTAGCAAGTTGCAAATATGCGGTATGGCTGTGTTCACTGCGGTCGTCACGTTGTTGTGTAGGGCGTTCCCGGGACTTCGTCGTCTTACAGCTGGAAGTTTCTTCCTTTTTGCCATCTTTATCCAATTCCTCTAGTCTCATACCTTGCGTCTGGTAACCACAAATCTGAACTCTCCTTCTAGGACTTTTTATTTTCTTTTTAGATTCCACATATAAGTGAGATCATACCCGGGTTGTCTTTGTGTCATGTATTTCACTGAGCATAAAGCCCTCATTATGTTGCAAATGACAAGAACTTTCTCTTTTTTGTGGCTGCATAATATTCCATTGTGTGTCTTACGGGGCAGAGGTGGATCCAGTGACCATCGTTACGTATAACAAACCTAAAAAATGGACTTTTCTACTTTTTTTTTTAGCATTTATTTATTTTTGAGAAAGAGAGGGAGACAGAGCGTGAGTGGGGGAGGGGCAGAGAAGAGAGGGAGAGACAGAATTTGAAGCAGGCTCCAGGCTCCGAGCTGTCAGCACAGAGCCCACGATGAGGGGCTTGAACTCACGAATCACGAGATCATGTCCTGAGCCAAAGTCGGGTGCTGAACCGACTGAGCCGCCTAGGCGCCCCTGGAGTTTTTTGTTCTTCCTACAGGTAGATGCTGAGAGCTGGCCGTGGATGTTGGTGGGCCTCCCAGCACTAAACGGGAATAGCTCTGTTTGGCCGTTTCTTCCCACCACCTTGATGACTTAACAGCCACCACCACTCACGTTGTCATTGTGCTCTGTGCATTGAAGCTCTTCAACCTAAAAATTGCGTCGTGCTGGTTTCGTCCCCCTTGAACTAGACCGTTCACCTGGGCGGTCCTGGAATCTGATGGTGGCGTCCAGGGACCACCCACATCCAACAGGGTACATGGGTGTTGGCCGTCGTACCCTGTTCTGAGTTCTGTGTGTTTACAGCTGACACTGCTCAGAGAGAGCTTGAGAGACGTGGCTGGCAGAGACGTAGAAAAACCCGGGTCCTAGCTGGTGTGTTTTATGTACGTATGTAGGCAGAGACAACCTCCGGGTGCAGGTCCAACACAAGGTTGAGAAGCAAAATATCTTCTAGTAAATGCAGTCCGGGGACAAGGAGGGTTCTTCTCGGGGCAGTGGAGAAGGACGTTCAGAGAGATCGGTACCAGAGAGGGAAAAAGGTCAAAGCACGCAGCCGTCTTTCCGTCATGGGAATCTACTCACCGGTGCGGCTGGACTTTTACGTTCCACTCAAAGCTACCTGTCCTGTTGGGGAGATGAGCAACAGAAGCCAAAAAGGATTAGATGTGTGTTTGCCCGAGTTCACGGATCACATACACGGCAAACTTTACCCAATGGAAACATCGGTGTCCTCCTAAAAACACGTAAACGTTGCCAGTTCTCTCTCCGTACAGCCTTTCCCCCCCACATGCTTCTTGCTTTTCATTCGATGCCACGGAATCTCACCAACACGCCCTGCCTTAGCCTCATACAGTTCTGTGTTTGCTTCCAGATTCTTTCGATGAGTAAATCTACGTCAAAAATGGATTATCCCTCATCGTTTCCTCCTTCTTACACGGCACTTTCGTTTCTTGGTTTTTGTTGATCACGTTCTGTTTCTCCCACGGTCAAATATTCATGATCGGAAACTGCACCTAAAAGCCAAGGTTACTCATTGTGCCTTCTCGGTTCCGCACAACCCCCCGCCCGGGGGGGCCAGGAGATAGAGTTCGCAGCTCGGCCATTCTAACATGTAGAAAATACTAAAACCAAACGTTTTGCGTGACTGGGCCTTTGTTTTCTCTTTACCGTGCCACCGTGTGCAATTCCAAACTCTGTATGAGAAAGAAACTGAATGTATGGCTGTGTGGTTATGTTGTGGGGGAGGTCCCTTTTCTCCTCCAGCTCTCCTTGAATTTCTTTCTTCTTCTTACCTCGTGAATTGCCGTCCTTCCAACCAGGGAGCTCTGTTGACCTTCTTCCCTGGAACAGACATTGCTAGAAAACATAACCGCCATTAATAAGCTCCCTGAGCATTCTCAGCCTCTGTTTCTTTATGTCCTACCTGAATAGGTATATATTCCCATGCCTTAGTGGTATCTGTCTCATATTCCAGTCCCGCCGTACACTCAGGTTGTGAGCGGCCGAAGCCGTTGGATTCTCCTAAAGGTCCTGACCCAGCCTTGTGCGCTGTTCCCCCCTCCAGGCACAGGGACGTTCGGCCGGGTGCAGCTGGTCAAGGAGAAGACGGCCAAGCACTTCTTCGCCCTGAAGGTGATGAGCATCCCTGATGTGATCCGGCTGAAGCAGGAGCAGCACGTGCACAACGAGAAGTCGGTGCTGAAGGAAGTCAGCCACCCGTTTCTGGTCAAGCTGTGAGTCCCTCCCCACTGCCCCCTGCCGGTCCTCGCCCTGAGATCCCAGGTGCTGTGCACCACGGTCACGGCCGACCCTCGGGCTGGCCGGGTCGAGGGAGGAAGGTGCTGTTGTGACAGGTGCCTGCCCCAGGGCCTTGCTCTCGTCCTGGGAGTAGCAAAACGCCCTTCCGGACTCCGTGCTCCCTTCGTCCCCGCTCAGGGTCACCTTTGCCAACTTCCCGGAAACTCTGTTTTCAGTCACCAGCTCACCTTCATTCATGCAGGCCACTCCTTGGGTTTCTAGTGGATGGTTGTGTATCTCCATTTAGATGCATCACAGACCTGTCCAGCGGAGCATGCCCTGCACCGAACAAATACATCTCTGTCCTCTCACGCTCTTTGCTAGCAGAGGGTCAGACCATTCTGCACCCAGGTGTCAGACATGGGATGCCCAGAGATGACTCTGTTTCCGTGTGGCATCCGCGGGGGTGGGTGCCTTCCAACCAGTCTCCGTGTCTTCCCCTCTGCCATCTTCCTCTTGCTCCTTCTCCTGCTCACCCCCCACTCCAGCCTCATCCAGGTGCCCTGTCTCTTCCCTAATTTTTGACACTGGCTTCCCAGCAGGTCTTGCCCTGCAAGGCTTGCTTCCCTCCAAGGCATTGTCCACCTCACAGCCATGGAGGTCCTCCCGAAAGACCTCTCTGGTGACTCGTTTGCACCTGTAGATGCTCAGGGAATTCTGAGGTTCCCAGAATACGGCCCCAGCGGCTCAGTGTCCCGAAAAGGCTCCTTGTGGGTACACCTCTGCTTTTCCCTTCTGCTTCTGCTCTCTTCCCTACCCCCTGCCGTCCGCTGTCCGATCCCACAGGACAAGGGGTCCACGCTGTGACTCCCCCACGTCTCTCTGGCCACCCCTCCCCTGCCATGGCTCCTTCCTGTGCGTCTCTCCTCCGGACACCCCTGCACCTGACCAACTCCTGCCCTTCTCTGATGCACCTGTCTGCACGCAGGGACGGGAGCCCTTCACCTTGGCTGTTCGGAGTGTGAAGTGGTGGCTGAGCAATGTGGCAAGTTCGCCCACGGCATTATCCAAGCTCAGTGTGTGAACTGCTTCTCTGCGATGTTTGAGGGGATGCCGGGAAGTCCATTAAATGCCCATTAGAGAACACGTTCTGTTTGGGGATAAAGCCCTTCCGAAGGCCAGCTCAGCCCGTGGGGATAATTTTACGAGAGCCGAGTAAGACATTGTCCGCGGTGCAAAGTCGGGGTTTCCCTGGGACAAAGGCTGGGGATCTGCCCAAACAGCAGCATCCCTCGTCTGCTCCTCGCCCTTCGGGCGTGTAGAAACCGCCGGTGTCCTAGAGTTGTCTGACCGCAGAACAGGGGTCCTCAGTCTCGGCACTGCTGACGCCGGGGAGCCAGATCATTCTGTCCTGTACTGGGTAGCATCCCTACCCGCCTTCCACTCACTGCCAGTAGCACCCGGTCCCCAGCGGTGACAGCCAAATGTGTCTGCAGATATTGACAAAAACTTCCTACAGGGTGGAATAGTTCTCAACTGCAAACCAGTGCCATAGAGCTATAGACAGATTCTAGGTAGTGATACGTGGACAGATTCAATGGATGGATGGAGAGATGGGTGTATGATAGATATGATGGATCGGTGGGTGGGTGGGTGGGTGGATGGGTGGATGGAGAGGTGTATGATAGATATGATGGATGGGTGGGTGGATGGATGGATGGATGGGTGGATGGGTGGATGGATGGATGGATGGATGGAGAGGTGTATAATAGATATGATGGATGGATGGACGGACGGAGGAAGGAGGGAACGGAGGAAGGCAGGCAGACAGGACGGATAGATGGGATAAATGACAGATAAATGATGCGTACATAGAAAGGTATTTGATATAGAGACACGGATGGTATAGATAAAGGTATGGGTAGACAGATGGTAGGTAGGCACGTGATAGAGACATAAGTGTTAGTAGGTACATGGATGATGGATGGATAGATAGATACATAAGTGTGTAGTAGGTACATAGATGATGGATGGATAGATACATGATAGGCAGGTAGATCAGTTGATGGAACGATAGGTAGATAGATAATAGATACATAGATAGAGAATGAATAGATAGATGATCTATACATAGATAGATAATAGACGGTATTTAGGTAGGTAGGTATTTGAAAGGTAGGCCTGCAGGTAGGTAGATGTATGCAGAGTGATAGATGACAGCAGAGTGTCGATAGATAGGTGTTAGACGGATATACAGAGATACACCCTAGTGGGTAGGTAGGTAGGTAGATGTATGCAAACAGTGGTAGACGATACACAGAGCAACCAACAGATAGAATGGTAGAACATACAGACATACGTCGTAGGTAGACAGCTGGGTAGGTGCCTACATAGATACAGAAAGACTCTCCCATGCCAAGAAAGACTTCCCAGCCTCAGCCCCACTGACATTTGGGGCTGGACGACTCTGACTTGGGGAGTCCCGCACACCGCAGGGTGATGAGCAGCGTCCTCGGTCTCCACCCGCCACACGCCAGTCGGGCTCATCCTGAGAACCCAATACGTCTCCGCATTGCCGAGCATCCCCTGGGGGTCACCGTCATCCTCTGGAGGACCCCTGCCCCTGGGACATTGACGGCTCCTAACCCACTTCCCCACAAGGCGTTGGGTAAACCAGAAGTCCAGTTAGTCGGCGTCCAGGGAGACAGAAATCCGGGGACGATCAACTTCCCTGCAAATGGGTGGGAATCGGCAGATCTGAGCAGGGCTCCGGTTTGCGTGTGGTGACCGGCTCGGTGAGAGCAGACTCAGGGACATCGTCTTCACGCTAACGGGCTCCGTGCCGCCATGTCTGCGCTGGGAGACACCTCGTGAGGGCTGCCCAGCGAGGCCAGGCTGGCCTGAGGTGCCCCCCCTCCCTCGTTGTGCATGTGTGTGCATGTGTTGTTCTTTCCTGCACCGAATCCCCAAAGTCCCCCGGGTGTCCCTCCTCCACCCCAGCTCAGAATGTACCTCACTGGGCTTGTTCAGGTAGCTTTCAAGATGGCGTGCAACTAATCTAAAATTAAAACATGGTGGCATGTCGTAGCCGGAAGGTCTTCCCTGACTCCTGGTGACCAGCTGAAGCAGGTCACCGACCGCAGGACACTTGTCCCCTGCCAGCTGCCAGCTCCCCAGTGGCCAACCGTTGCCGCCCTCCGTGCGCGCCGTGTCTCCGTTGGTGAGCTCACCACCCTCACCATCCTGCCCCTTTCTGTGGCCAACGAGTGCTTGCTTCCAGACTCTCAAGTCTGCTCCGTCCTGGGACAATGTCCAGTCTTCCTCCTGGTTCAGATGCTTCCAGCCACACCTGGCCTGGGTTGACCCTCCCAGATGCCTCTTCCATCCCTACTGTGTGCCACTGCCAACAATCGCCAACAGTCGGCTTCAGTGCTTGTGTTTCATAGATAATCCGGTGAAATCATTAATCCCCAGAAATCAAGTTAAACCAAGGAGGAGCTGGCTTTTTTAAAAAGTTGGCTTGACGAAAGTGGGTGATCGTGTCAGAAATTTAGGGGAGGGGCACCTGTGGGCTCAGTCCGTTAAGCGTCTGACTCTTGGTGTCGGCTCAGGTCATGATCTCACAGCTGTGTGAGCTTGAGCCCCACGTTAGGCTCTGCGTTGCCTGCATGGAGCCTGCTTGGGATTCTCTCTGTCTCTCTGTCTGTCTCTGTGGCTTCCCCATGTGTGTTGTCTCTATCTGTCTCAAAATAAATGAATAAATTAAAAAAAAAAAGGGGACCCCTGAGTGGCTCAGTCGGTTGAGCGTCCGACTTTAGCTCAGGTCATGATCTCACGGTCTGTGAGTTCGAACGCCGCGTCGGGCTCTGTGCTGACGGCTCAGAGCCTGGACCCTGCTTTGGATTCTGTGTCTCCCTCTCTGTCTCTGTCCCTCCCCTGCTCATGCTCCATCCTCTCTTAAAGTTGAATAAATGTTTAAAAAAATTTAAAAACAACTCAGGGGAGAAATCGCATTTTGCCTTGGGAGGGCAGACAGTCTCTCTCCATACACACGTGATCGCACAGAGAATTCAGCATCCTTAAGTCGTTGGTGGAGAGCTGCCCGCCTCCTGTGCGCTGGGCGTCCTGCGGGCACGTCGTGTTGCTGAGGTCTGGCCCTCCTCAAGCCATCCAGGGCCCAGACGTCCATGCCGACAGAAGCAAGTAATGTCGTTTCCGTAGGCGGCAGCGTGCAGGGGGCTCTGGACTGAGACTCAGTCGCACTGCTCCCAAGGAACCCGGGGAGGTCCCGCATGCCGACACGTGGACGGAGGCTTCCCCCAGCTCCTCGCCCTCCGTCTCTCCTGTGAGCACGCCTCCTGCTTGCCTGTCTCCTGCTCCCTCACACACCCACACACTCACGAGCTCCCTGTCTTCGTGCCTGGAACGGTGTCTAGCCCGTGGCCGCGTCTCATGGCTCCTTCTCTCGCTGCCTTCCCTCGGCCGCCTCCTGCTCACGGACGTGGTTCGTGTTTGGTTACGCCTCCTTCCGCCACGGCGCACCTCCTTCCAGCCGTCTGCCCTGCCGGCAGTCCTTCCCAATGGACTCGGAGGGATTGAGTGGAGGACAAGGGGCATTAGCCATCTCCGGGGGCTCATCTTCCCTCCCTTCCTTAAACGCGCGCGTCTGTGTTGGCCAACTTTGGAGACACACTGTGCTTTCTCCGAACCCTCTTCCCCACGGTGACTTCATGGTGCGTCCTGCTGGGAGGTGAGCGGGCGGCGGCTCCCTGGGAATCGTGACGGAATAGCCAAGGCTAAGTGGGGCCACGGTCAGCGGTCGCCGACCAGGTGATCACAGTCACGGGGACTGATCGCGTCCTTTAGGGCCGTTCCGGAAGCCTGCTTGTAATGCTGGTGTCCTGTCCCCTGGGGTGGGAAGGAGTGCATTGCATGGCTGGAGGGTTCTTTTTAAATGTTCATTTATTTGAGAGCAAGAGGGGGAGCGGAGGAGGGGCCGAGAGAGAGGGAGAGAAAGAATCCCAAGCCGACTTGCGCTGTCAGCACAGAGCCCGAAGCGGGGCTGGAACTCCTGAGCCCTGAGAGCATGACCTGAGCCGAAATGAACAAAGGATGCTTCACCTACTGAGCCGCCCAGACGGCCCGTCTTTACCTCTTCTCACTAGTGGTTTGGGGCTCGGACTTTGTCCTGATGTCGTTGTTGTGATGGGGCACTGCTCACACCTGGGGGCGGATGCCTCTCTGACGTGGGGCGTCATGTGCCCCGTGGGCGCCGACAAAGTTGCTGGTCTGCACCCCCTGAGGCCGGTACCACCTCCTTTCCCGGTCAGGACCGTCACAATAGCCCTGGGCGTTTGCAGGGGACGCCGTGGGCTCCCCCTACACGTGCCGGGGACGGGGGTTCCAGGAAACCCCAGGAGGCCGTCGCCCCATCTCCGGCTGGCACGGTGGTGTGTTTGGCGTGGGCACACGCTGAGCAGGGTGGGAAGTAGATGCCACTTTGCA
>CM057830.1:67500-135000 GCA_030068075.1 Paguma larvata
AGAGTGACAAAGGTGGCTTTTGTTATGTGAATGAGGTGACTTTTGCAGAACCTCCCCCACCCCGGGCAGAAGGCTGGTTGCCGGGGAAACTAATCGTGTAATTGGAGGCTTGGGCTTCTCAGCCCCACCCCACATCTCCAGGGAGGGGAAAGGGGCTGGAGGTGGAGTTAGTCCTCAATGGCCAGTGATTTAATCAACCTCACCTCTCCTTGTAGCCTCCTTGAAATCCCAGAGGGACGGGCTTTGGGAGCCTCCGAGTTGGTGAACTTGGGGAGATTTGGAGGAGAGCGCAGGGACGGTCCCCCACACCTGGCTCCCTGCGTCTCTCCATCCGGCCCTTCCTGGCTTCTAGCTCTTTAATAAGCCGGTGATCTACCAAGTGACATGTTTCCCCTGAGCTCCGGAAGCCGCTGGAGCAGATTAATGGAATTCGAGGAGGGGTCTCGGGAACCTCTCATCTCTAGAAGGTCAGTCACAAGCACAGGTGACAAGCCGGCCTTGGAACTGGTGTCTGAAGTGTGTGTGTTGGGCACGTCTTTTTTTTTTTATGTTTTTATTTTTGAGAGCAGGAGAGACAAAGCATGAGTGGGGGAGGGTCAGAGAGAGAGAGGGAGACACAGAATCCGAAGCAGGCTCCAAGCTCTGAGCCATCAGCACAGAGCCCGATGCGGGGCTCGAACTCACAGACCGTGAGATCATGGCCTGAGCTGAAGTCGGACGCTCAACCGACTGAGCCACCCAGGTGCCCCGGGCACGTGTTTTAGGACTACGCCCTTCTCCTGTGGTCTCCCGTTAGACCGGATCAGAATCGAGTTGAATTGTAGGCCGCCCGGCTGGTGTCGGAGAATCGCCTGATGGTGTGGAGAAAAGAGCAGGGACACGTGTTGAAATTGGGAGCGGAACGGCAGACACCAAGTCGTGCCTTTGCCCATAGATCTACGTGTCCACCTGCTCCTGCCCGAAATTGCAGTTCAGCTGGAATGCGGGCGACAGACTCTGCTCTCTGACCCACGCCTTCCGCCCGGATCTCCTGGTCTCCACGTGGACTGTCCTCGGATCTGTGCACATGCAACCTGATTGATTAAGCCCGAAAGTTCTATGTCCCTCCTTACCACGAGTCTCACGGGGCCCCGTTCTAATCTCCCTCATTGTGAATGACCTCCCATGCCTGCGAAGGGTGAAATCAGGTTGCATTGAAACACGGCCAGGCATTGTTCTCTCGAGCCGACGAAGGAGCTGCATGGGTCGCGGTTGGTCCTGACCATGAGTCCCTAGGAGAGACAGTAGGATATATGCACAGAATGGGCGCATCCTGACCGGCGAAGAGACTGTGTGGGCTCGCGTGCGCGCACATACATGTATGTACTTACGCATTTGAGCGGCGGGGAGAGAGCGTTCTGCGTGTTTTCTCAGCTTTTCAACCACATTCAGCTCAGGTCATGATCTCACACACAGGTTGTGAATTCCAGCCCTGCATTGGGCTCTCTGCTGTCAGCACAGAACCCACTTCGGATTCTGTGTCTCCCTCCGTCTCTGCCCCTCCCCCGCACGCTCGCTCTCTCTCAAAAATAAACAGTAAAGAGAAAGACGTGATATTTACTCTTGTCCATTCGGAGACCTTTGTGCGTTTCACAGGATACGCATGTAGTGTCTCTACCCAAGTCAACATCTATATGTGAATCGTGGCGTCTATATAGACACAGTCCTTCTCGTGCCTGTACACGTGACGTCACGTCTCTCTGGCCCGTGTCTTAACATCTGTCTGTACCGGATTTTAACCTCTGCCCGTGTGCGTATCTGACTATCTGTTCTTCGGTATGAGTATCTCAACATCTAGGTACATGGCGTCTTTTTTTTTTTTTTTGAATTTCTTTATTTATGTATTTATTTAGAGGGGGAGTGAGGAAGGGGCAGAGAGACAGAGAGAGAAAGAGAATCTGAAACAAGCCATGCGCTGCCAGCGCCGAGCCTGATGCAGGCATCAAACCCACAAACCATGAGATCATGACCTGAGCTGAAATCGAGAGCTGGACGCTTAACCGACTGAGCCAGCCAGGTGCCCCTGTCCACATGGGATCTTACTGTCCGTTCACGCCCGCACGCTAACGTGTGCGTCTCCGCCTGGTCCCGTGCGTCCCTGGTCCCGTACATCTCTGATCCCCTGCGTCCCCGGCGTGGCTCTGACGCCCGCGTGCTGTCCCGTAGGTTCTGGACCTGGCACGATGAGCGGTTCCTCTACATGCTCATGGAGTTCGTGCCCGGCGGCGAGCTCTTCAGCTACCTGCGGACCCGCGGCCGCTTCTCCAGCAGCACCGGGCTCTTCTACTCGGCCGAGATCGTCTGCGCCATCGAGTACCTGCACTCCAAGGAGATTGTCTACAGGGACCTGAAGCCCGAGAACATTCTGCTGGACCGCGACGGCCACGTCAAGCTCACCGACTTCGGGTTCGCCAAGAAACTGGTCGACAAGTAAGTGGCCATTTCCGCCCATCTCAACCCGCCCGCCTGTGGCTGCGTCGGGAGGCCCCGTTGCATTCTTGGCGGCCGCGAGCCTGTAAGTGACGTCCTTTGGCTTAAGTGAGGCTGATGGACTTGTAACGCCCGTGTGTGTGGATTTCCATGGGCCTTTCAGTGCCCGAATGCACAGACACCAGACTCTCCCTCCATGAGGAGTAACGCAGCCGTAGGGGCACCTGGGGGGCTCAGTCGGTTAAGCGTTCGACTTCGGCTCAGCTCCTGATCTCACGTTTCAAGAAGCCTTGTTCTATTTAAAAAAAAAATTTTTTTTAATGTTTTTTTAAAATTTTTATTTTTTAATGTTTATTTATTTTTTAGACAGAGAGAGACAGAGCACGAGCAGGGGAGGAGCACAGAGCGAGGGAGACACAGACTCCGAAGCAGGCTCCAGGCTCTGAGCTGTCAGCACAGAGCCTCATGTGGGGCTCGAACTCACGAACCCATGAGACCATTACCTGAGCTGAAGTCGGATGCTCAACCGACTGAGCCACCCTGGCGCCCCTATTTTTAAAAATTTTTTTAACATTTATTTAATTTTGAGAGAGAGAAAGGCACTGTGAGCGGGGCAGGGACGGAGAGAGAGGGAGACGCAGAATCGGAAGCAGACTCCAGGCTCCGAGCGAATGTTCAGCACAGAGCCCGACCTCGGGCTCGAACCCGTGAACTGTGACGAGATCGTGACCTGAGTGAGAGTCGGACGCTCACCCAACGGAGCCAGCCAGGCTCTCCAAGAAGCCTTGTTTTAAAGAGTAAAAATTCAATAAGAGCATATTTAACCCGCTTTGTCTCAAATACGATGATTCCAACATGTGAGCTTTGCAAACAGTTGACAACATTGAGTGAAATTTTGCCACTAAGTTGTTGAAACCCCTGCACATTTTATCCGGATGCCGCCTCTCAATTAGGGTGCTGCGTTTTCATCAGAAATACCTGCGCTTTGCTTAACGTGCGTCACGTTTACAGTTGGCAAAACAGATGTACGTGGCCAGCCTTTCCAGAATACTGGAAACATTCTCACCATCTGCGTTGAGTATTGGTTTTTAAATTTAAGTTTAGGGCGCCAGGGCGGCTCAGTAGGTGAAGCGTCCGACTTTGGCTCAGGTCATGGTCTCACAGTTCGTAGGTCTGAGCCCCCCGTCGGGCTCTGTGCTGACGGCTCGGAGCCTGGAGCTTGCTTCGGATTCTGTGTCTCCCTCTCTCTGCCCCTCCCCTGCTCACGCTCTGTCTCTTTCAGAAATGAATAAACAGTAAAAAAATTTTAAGTTCGAATTAGTTAGAAGTGGATTAAGATTTCGGTTCCTCAGTACATTTGAAGGGCTCGTGAGGTACGCGTGGCTGGTGGCTCTCGTACTAGAGAGATACCCCTAGAAAGTACACCTGTAGGGGCGCGTAGCTGCCTCAGTTGGTGAAGCAGGCTGTGAACTCAGGGTTGTGAGTTTGAGCCCCGTGTCGGGTGTAGGGATTACGTACAAATAAAATCTTTAAAAAAAAAGAAAAGAGAATATAGCCGTATTGTTCCATTTCTTGGTAACATGGAAGGGTTGGCTCAGGTGATGATTCGAGTCCTCACATTATGGTCTAAGAATGAGGCCCGTAAAAATGAAGTAGTTCTCGACACACCTGTGAACAAAGACCTTATTATGAACACATCATCACTGGTTTATGACATCGAGGCTGCCCCCTGCTGGCAGCACGTGGTATAAGGTATACACATACCCCCTCTCCGCTTTTTATTTTAAGGCATTTTATTTGGGAGTCTGATTCCAACCATCCAGCCTTAAAATGTTTCACCGCTTCGCTCGATTAGAAGTTTGGCGAGCCGCGTTTGTTGGCAGTGAATCCGTCATGTCCGTTTAAGACTACGTGGATGACGGTGGTTTTGTCCATAACGTCAAGCAGTTAATTTACTTGAAGACGTTGAGTTTGGGGAAAGAAGCCTCATTACCATCTGCACGTAGTGCTTTTTCAAAGAACTTGGTTTTTCAGGCACGGCCGTGTAGATTGCAAAAACATTTTCCCCCTTGTTTCTGTCGTTGTTCTTGGTCTGGTTGATGAAGTCTTTCCCTTCTGGGCCAGCTGTGGACACATAGCTGTGACTGTGTCCCTGGGCACAGAGTCACGGCGTCTCTGGTTCTGGTCTGGTTCAGGATTCGACAACAGACGTGATTTTTGCGTAAACACGGAAAGAGACGTCCCCAGGGATCAGCACGGGACACGTGGAACCAAACAGAGACTCCTCTGCAGTAATGGTTTATTTTTTAATTAAAAAAAATTTTTAGGGGCGCCTGGGTGGCTCAGTCAGTTAAGCGGCCGACTTCAACTCAGGTCATGATCTCACAGTCTATGGGTTCAAGCCCCGTGTCAGGCTCTGTGCTGACGGCTCATCAGAGCCTGGTTCCTGCTTTGGATGCTGTGTCTCCCTCTCTCTTTGTCCTTCCCCTGCTCACGCTCTGTCTCTATGTCTCTCAAAAATAAATAAACGTTAAAAATAAACAAACAAAAAAAAATAAAAAAATTTTTTAATGTTTTTATTTATTTTTGAGAGAGAGAGAGAGAGAGGGATTATGAGTGGAAGAGGGGCCGAGAGACACACACAAACAGAATCCGAAGCAGGCTCCAAGCTCGGAGCTGTCAGCATAGAGCCCGACATGGGACTCAAACCCATGAACCGTGAGATCGTGACCTGAGCCAGGGTCGGACGCTCAACTGACTGAGCCACCCAGGCGCCCCCTTATTTGCCTTTTAACTCTCCCACATTTTTGTTTCTGACAGTGTTTACTTTTTGTTTTTTCAAACTTTTTTTTAAGTTTATTTTGAGACAGAGTGAGTGAGGGAAGGGCAGAGAGAGAAGGAGAGAGAGAGAATCCCAAGCAGGCTCTGTGCTGTCAGCACAGAGCTTGAGATGGGGCTTGATCTCATGAACCGCGAGGTCCTGATCTGAGCCAAAATCAGGAGTCAGATGCTCAACCGACTGAGCCACCCAGGTGCCCTGTTTCTTACATTATTTTAAAGCAATTACTTACCATGCTATCTCTAATGCATAGTGATTAAAAAAAGATAACATCAATGTTTTATCACACCTTTTTTTGTTATTTATTTTTGAGAGAGAGAGAAAGAGAGCAGGGGAGGGGCAGAGAAAGAGGGAGACACAGAATCCAAAGCAGGCTTCAGGCTCTGATGAGCTGTCAGCACAGAGCCCGATGTGGGGCTCAAACGCATAAGCTGTGGGATCATGACCTGAGCCAAAGTCTGACGCTCAACCGACTGAGTCACCCAGGTACCCCAATGCCCTGAAGATATTTGACTTCCATTGCTTTCCTTATCTGTGGGGTGAGAATCATTCCTACTCCTTAGGATTGTTGCTAAGAATGGATGGATCTGCTAACTGGGAAGTATGTCCTTAGGTCAGTTCTTGGCACCTAGTAAGCCCTGAGCACACGTAAGTTGCTTCTGAGTTTATCATCCCCGTCACAAGTATCGTCATCTTTATTACTATGACCATCCATTGTCATCACCATCACCACCATCATCATCATCACCAAGGCCATCATCACCATCACCACCATCATCACCATGGCCATTGTCACCGTCACCATCATCATTGTTGTCCCCATCATCACCATTGCCAACATGACCACCATCATCACCATCATCACCATCATCACTATCATCACCATCATCACCATAACCAATAGCATCACCACCATGATGGCCATAATCCTCACCATCACCACCATCACCACCTCATCACCATCAAAACCATCACCACCATCATCATCGTTATCACTATTGCCAACATGACCACCATCACCACCATCACCACCACCATCACCATCACTACCATCATCACCATCACCACGGTCACCACCATAATCACCATCACCACCACCACCATCACCACCATCACCACCATCACCACCATCACCACCACCACCATCACCACCACCACCATCACCACCACCACCACCATCATCACCACCATCACCACCGTCACCACCGTCATCACCGTCACCACCGTCACCACCACCACCATCACCATCACCATCACCACCATCACCACCATCATCACCATCAGCATCACCATCACCACCATCAGCATCACCATCACCATCACCACCACCATCACCACCATCACCACCATCACCACCATCACCACCATCACCACCATCATCACCATCATCACCACCGTGACTGTGGACTGAATTATGTGCCTCTAAAATTCATAGTTTGAAGCTGTAACCCAGATATAGTGCTTTTAGGAGGTACTTACGGTTAAATGAGATCAGGAGTGTGCGATCCTCATCTGATAGGATTGATGGCTGCCTCCTCACTGTGTCCTCACACACACAGAGATCTCTCTGTCTCTCCCCCTTCTTGTGAGGACACCCAGTTACCGAGTTAGTCCATCTTAATCCAGTATGACCTCATCCTAACTCGACTACATCTGCAAGACCCCATTTTCGAAGAAGTCACGTTCCCGGGCTCTGGGATTTAGGGCTTTTGGGGGAACACAGTTCACCTCTGTACAGATGCCATGGCCTGCCATGAGGTTAAGAACACTCGAGCAATCCGACATGCACTTTGTAGAGTCTTGTTTTTCTTCCGTGAACGTGCCCGCGGCAGTGAAACTGATAGCCGTGTGCAAACTGAGAGCTTCGGGTGTCACCTTGCCTTCTCCCCGAGAGCCGAGGGAGCCGAAGAGATGAGACCAGGTGCCTGGATAATTGTCAGCCTGGACCGGTGGTAAAATCCAGGGCCGTCTGTCTCGTCTTTACGTACTTACTGACGTCCGAAGCTCTCTGTTGCAAATGCCTCTCCATACAGTCAAGAAGTCTTTAGAGACTTTTCCAGGAAGCTCTTTCTTCAAAGAGGTGTCAGCCTATCCAAGGCCATGTAGAAGTTCCATTTGTGCCCCTTCCGTGAGGACAGAGCCAGAAAGAGACTCCACTTTCCAAATGCAAGCGGAGACGCTGTACCCGACGCATTTATAATCCGGCCACCTCCACCTGGTCTTCGTAGCAGCGAAGAGCCTGGTTGCCAGCTGGCTTCAGGCGCCCTCGGGCGTGCCGCCAGCCTGGAAGTCCCTAAGGGGCCCGCAAGTTGGCATGGCGGGCACCGGTGTTCTGGAGATGTGCTCAGGGTCTCAGTCGCCTGGAGAGCCCCAGGTGACAGGCTCCCGGGCCGTAGAGCGCCTACGGGACCAGCCGTGTCTGTGGCTGTTTGTCCAGCCTGTGCCGAAGTCCTACTTACCTCCCCTTGACTTTATCAGACGCTGCTTTTTGCATCTCCCCTCCCTGGAGGACACCTAGGTCCCTTTGGGTTCCTCTGCCTCCCCGTACTTTTTATGAAAATTTTTGCAAATTACGGTAAGCGGGAAAAGCAAAGCCGCCGAGGCACCTGAGGCGTAGCGTCATTTAATACGCATCACCACAGTCGAGGTAACTTCCAGATACATCTCATCGCCTCTCCTGGTTCCTGTTTTCTTTTGGCGGTGAGCACACGTAAGATGGGTCCTCTCGGCAAACAGGAAATGTGAAACACAGCCTTACTCAGGAGTCGCCGTATCATGCATCGTAGGTCCCCCTCATCTCCTAAGGTTAGCTAAACGGTGTCGCTCGTTTTAAGTACAAGGAGAATTCTCTTCTCAGGACAAAGGAAAGGAAGTCCTTTTCCACCTGTTGTGAAAAAGGCAGAGGTGCGGCAGCACAGGGATGGGGTGCCCAGAATCGAACCCAGCAAACTCGACCACCAGTAGCTCCTCTGTCCCGGCTGGGTGCAGTTTCGGGGATGGGGGGGGTTCCAAGCATCCGTTACTTCCCGCCGACTGTCCTCTGCGTGGGGCCAGAACCTCAGTTTTTGGCCCGTCTCACCTCCTCTACAGAGAAAATCCTTCCCAGAGCCCCCTTTTGCTCCATTGAAACCCCAAATACCCCAGGGTCTCTTAACCTCCCGATTTCTGGAAACCACCGGTGACGGCAGCACGACCTCGAACCCACGGAAACGTGGAAAACACATCAGATCTTTTCGGGAGCAGGTGGAAAAAAAGACAGTCGGCACTGGCTTTGTATTTCTTCCCGAGGACAGAAGTAGCTTGTCGTTGGAGGAGACGTGGGGGCTCTTGCCGGGAGCCCAAGACCGGGGCTTATGAATAAATTCTCAAATTTGTTTTCCATATCATTTCCTAGGAAAACAACTACTGAGCCGCCTTTGCGTTTTGAGTGATAGCGACGACGCGACAGCCTCAGTACGTGGCCGTCCTACAGAGGGTGTATTTTCACTTCCGTTGAGGCAATTGAGTGTTTGGAAGGGGACAGGTCGAGTTCGAAGTGCCGGCATCTCGGCCGGGATGCGGGGGGTCGTCCTCGTGACGGCCGAAGCCATCGTCCCCATTCAGTCCTCCTGAGACGCGTGCGTTCGCCGAGCACAGCTAACTCTCCTGTGCCTCCTCTCCTCTGTCCCCAGGACGTGGACCCTATGCGGCACGCCCGAGTACCTGGCCCCGGAGGTCATCCAGAGCAAGGGCCACGGGAGAGCCGTGGACTGGTGGGCGCTCGGCATCCTGATATTCGAGATGCACTCGGGGTGAGTAGGGCTCCCGTGGAGAGTCCGCGCGTCCCCTTGGGGCCTGCCTTTCCTGCTTCCAGAGCGTCCAGTACATGTGCCGGTGTCCCGGTCGGTGCCAACATGGCCGTGGGGACCCACGGAAAGCAAGCGTCCCACGCTAGAAATTGTGGGCGTGGGTATTCCTCCTGGTCCCGTGAAGGGAAACTCTGCTCCGATGGTGCGGACGAAGGACACCCGGTATGTGAGGGGCCAGGAGACTGGCCGGGGACCCTTGGGTGCGTGGGCCCTGCACCCCGTCCTTTGTCCTGTGTCTTTAGCTTGCTTGCTCCTGCGGGGGAGGTCAGCAGACCCTCGGCGTTACTCCCAGTTGGACCACAACCCGGATCCCATTTCACACCCGATTTCCCTGTATGGCAAGACCGGAGCTTTCTACCTGGAAACCTTCCTCTGTGGTTGGGAAAAATGTTGGAAACAGGCGTGTTTCTGCACTGACGGTGTGGCCGGTGTGGAACCTGTGAAAACCTGTGTTTCTTTGTGCGTCTGTTGTCTCCGTATTTGTCAACGATCTGTCCATATGTTTATCATCTTTTGTCTACCGTGTGTGTGTTCTATTATCACCTCTCTGTATCTGTCTCTATATCTGCCAGTCTGTCTGTCTGTCCATTCTGCTTGTCTCTCTATCCTATCTGTGTATATAATCAACTTGTCTCTATCTGTCTACCTCTCTGTCTGTCCATCTGTCTGTCCATCTATCTGCCTATCCAGGTCTCCATCTCTATCTATCTGTGTATCTATGTATCTTTGTATATGTCTGTCTATCTATGTATCTGTCGTCTATCAACGTGTCTATCTGCCTACCTACCTGTCTCTCTCTCTCTCTGTCTGTCTATCCATCCATCCATTCATCCAGCCTGCTTATCTCTCTACTTGTCTATGTATCTATCCAGTCTTTCTGTCCATCTCTCTATTTGTCTATCATCTATGTGTCTATCCATCTATCTCTCTGTCATATCTATGTCTCTATCTCTCTATGCATCCATCCATCCATCCATCCATCATATCTATCTATCTATCTATCTGCCTACCTACTTGTTCATTCATCCATCTATCATATCTATCTATCCATCTGTCATATCTATCTGTCTGTCTGTCTATCTGCCTACCTACCTGTTTATCCATCCATCTATCATATCTATCTATCCATCTATCCATCATATCTATCTATCTATCATCTATCTATCTATCTATCTATCTATCTATCTATCTGCCTACCTACCTATTCACCCATCCATGCATCCATCCATCCATCCATCCATCCATCCATCCATCCTGTCTATCTATCATCTATCTATCTATCTATCTATCTGCCTACCTACCTGTTCATTCATCCATCATATTTATCTATCCATCTATCATATCTATCTATATGTCTGTCTGTCTGTCTATCTATCTGCCTACCTACCTGTTCATCCATCCATCCATCATATCTATCTGTCTGTCTATGTATCTATCTATCTGTCATCTCTCTACTGTGTATCCACCCATCCATCCATCCATCATATCTACCTATCCACCCATCTATCAATTATCCATCATCCATCTGTCTTTCATCTATCTGGTGTTCTGTATTTTCCATTTCTCCTCCCTCAGACGTGTCTAGCAAATCACACAGAACCGAATTTCTTAATGGACACCCGTGACGATGTCCATTAAGGACACCCGCGACGTCCCAGGCAGACCAGAAGGTTAATACGAATCACACGTAGAGTTCATCCGTCAAGAAGACACGACGGTCGTGAATGTTTCTGCGCCCGAATTCATCACCTTCCTTCAGTACCTATCCCTTCCTGAATGTTTTGACCACTAGAGGTCAGCCTTGCTCAACCATAAATGAACCCTGGGGTCCCGTGCTTAAGAGATGAGGTTCATTCCCCGAGGTGTTCTTTGTCTTATTAGGTACGTTCTACATCTAGAACATAATAATGGAAATATTGTTAGTAAGTACAATTTTGGAACATATCGTTAGAGTATAAGAAAATTATTGGAATTAGAATAAAATAAAACAAAATTAGAATATAATATTAGGACGTATTTGAATGAATACATTAGGATAATTACATAAAAATAATTATTGGGATGATTAAAATATTAGGGTAGAATCCATTCAAATGTTAGAAAACGCTGTATCAGAATATTAGAAAATAGAATGTTTCTACCGTAATAGAATATCATTGATAGTGTACTTCTAGTGATATTAAGAGTAGACTAGAAAATCGTGAAGTAGTCTCTACTATATTCGGAGGCTCTGTTAGGAGAATAATTGACGACATGTGGTTAAAACCTTCTCCCAAGCGGAACAGCGTGAACCGACCTTTGTGTTTCATCCGAGGCAGGGACCTATGTGTCCACGCTCACACTTTCCTGTTCTACAAATTTCCAGTTGGAGGGAGTCAGGGTTTTCTAAAGGGATTTTTTGCTTTTTTTTTTTTTTTTTTTAATTTTTTAATGTTTATTCATTTTTGAGAGAAAGAGTCAGAGCAGGGCAGGGGCAGAGAGACAGAGGGAGGCACAGACTCTAAAGCAGGGTCCAGGCTCCAAGCTGTCAGCACAGAGCCCGACCCCGGGCTCAAACTCACGAACCGCAAGATCGTGACCTGAGCCAAAGTCGGATGTTCAACCAACTGAGCCACCCGGGCGCCCCTGGAGGGGTTTCTTGAGAGCAACAACTCCGCACATGCCCCAAGCCTGGCCGATCCCTCCTGGGCGTTCCTAGGCTCCGTCCGCAGTTCGTACCAGACTCTGTCCTCGCCTGGACCAGTTCCGAATGTCCTCGTTGTCCCCTCCAGCTGCTCCCTCTCTTGCCCACACAGCACATTTTCCTGACAGGAGCTGGAGCTCTCCCGCACACACACCCACCGGGCCATCGTGGTTGGAGTCACAAGAAAAAAAAAATGCATCTACATTCAGGTCTGCCGTTAGGAAAAAAGGCCATCACAAAGCTTCTCAAAGAGGTTCGAGGAACCCCGGGGTTCCCTGGGACCCCATATTGAGAATCATGGCCACCTCACTTCAGACAGGGTGCCCCCGAGACTCTTTCTTACCCTACTCTGTGCCCCGTACCCTTGCACAGCCCAGCTCATTGTCTTTCCCCTTTTTCTGAAGGACGTACATTTGACGTTTTCTACACAAGTACCAGGTCTTTGAGGAAGAAGTCAAAAGAAACAAACAAACACACAAAAAACCGGTGAACTGGTCGCAACTCCCCCTTTCTGTTTTCTCTGGAAAAACTCTTCTTGAAAAACTCATCCCTCGAACCCGTGTCCAAAGCGCCCCCCTGCCAAGGGCAGCTCCCCTCCCCGGTGGTTTTCTAAGAGGGCGACGGGGAACCTGATGTTAGCACAACGATGGCGCCTCTTTGTAGACAGTCCGTTCTCCTGGACGGTGGACGTGGCTGGGACGGGTCTGGAAAAGTCATCACGCAGAGATGATGGAAAAAGTGCTGGAGTCGGCGTGGACGTGGAGGAGGAAACTCTTGACCTTCCTTCCTTCGTGCCGACGGCCGACTCGTTCCGCGCGGCGTTGGCACCGAAGATAACTTCGCGTCGTCAGAATGCCCGGGCCCACCGAGCGACGGCTCAGGACTCCTTTCAGAGCAGTCTCCTGTCGCCTTAAAGAGGGAGACTGGAGGGTTTCTTCGCGTGCTTTCCACAGGCGTCGGGCAGGGCTCGCTCTCAGATCCACGTCCTCTCTGCGTCGTCTTCCTTCGGGCAGTGCCCGCTGGTTATCGTTTCTTTCCGCTCGTTAACCTCCCGCCGCCATACCTTCCCCGTGACGACGCGCTCCCGTGACGCCTGCTTCCTGAGAACACTTTGTTTCACGCCGTTGTCAGGGACGTGTGACACATTTTCTCCCGGCGGGGGACGTGCCGTTTCCGGACGTGCGAATTTCCCCGATGAAATCCTACGGCCCGGTGTCCTCAGACCGGGCCGCCACCCGAGAAGGGACCGCGACTCCCCCAACCCTTGCTGGACGAAGCGCCTGGCGGACGACGGAGGGTTGACTCCGGAGCTGTAAACTTGAAGGCGAGGTCGGACGGCGAGGACCAGTGGGGTGTCTGTGTGCACACGGACCTTTCCTCCGAGCCTGCTCGGGGCGGGTTCTTCGTACGCGCTCACTCGTGACTCTAGAAGCAACGGCTGTCAAAGTAGTGGCAGTTACGAAACCCTGATAACCAGCCCCTCTCAGGTATGGCGGTTGCCTGCCTGACAACCTAGCCTCTGCTCATCCGAAGCGGATCCCTGGGGACCGGAAACGTCTCTGAAGAAAACAACGCTATTTTCCGCCTTCGTCACTCTGTCTGCCACTTCCCCCAGTCACCTGCCTCTTCTCCCTCAACGTTCCCGTTAATTCCCTCTTTTCTGCCTTCATGTTCTGTTCTTCATTTTTTCCAGTCTCCACTTCTCTGTGATATGTGTGCAGAGGTAGCGTGTCTGTTCGGTATGTTAGCGGCTGGCAAGACAAAGTGCTAAGAACGTGGTCACTTGGAATAGGAATTGATCATTTTTCACTTTTGGAGACCAGAAGGCTGAGATCCAGGCGGGGCAGGGCCAGGCTCCCCTCCTGAGGCTCCAGGGGAGGGTCCTTCCTGCCTCTTCCAGCTTCTGAGGCTCCAGGCGTCCTGGGCTTGTGGCCACGTCCCTCCCGTCTCTGCCTCCGTCTTCACGCGGCTTCTCCTCTGTGTCTGTGTCTCCTCTCTGTCTCTTACAAGGACACCTGTCCTTGGATTTAGGGCCACCCTGACCCAGGACGGGCTCGTCTCTGACCCTTCCCTCACTCACGTCTACAAAGACCATTTCTCCAAATAAGCTCATATTCATAGATTGTCAGGGTAAGAAAGTAGATACGTTTTTTTTGGAGACCATCATTCCACCAACTATACTCCGTTGTGTTTTCTTATTTTTATTTAAAAATATTTTTAAATTTTTAATTAGGTTTTTAATGTTTGTTTATTTTTGACAGAGAGAGAGAGAGAGACAGACTGTGAGTGAGGGAGGGGTAGGAGAGGGAGACACAGAATCTGAAGCAGCTTCCAGGCTCTGAGCTGTCAGCACAGAGCCCGACGCGGGGCTCAAACTCATGAACCGTGAGATCATGACCTGAGCCAAAGTCGGACGCTTAACCGACTGAGCCACCCAGGTCCCCTTGATAGGGTGACATCTTTAATGCCAGAGACCCAGCCACCACAGTCAGTCAGGCCCTCTACGGGTCATCGCGTCTTCCGTGCTGGCCATTCCTCGGCTGCATGCTTCTCCTCCTGGAACCAGCCCTGCTCACTGTGTCCCGAGATTCCGGCGTCTCCGTCGTGCAAGGAAGGAGTCCCATGTGCAATAAACTGTGTCCTGCCCGTGTTGACCGGAAATCGTTCGGAAGCACGGATTTTTTTCCATTCTTGCTCTCCGCTAAAAATAGATGTTTGTTTTCTTACAGGTTTCCTCCGTTTTTTGATGACAACCCGTTTGGCATTTATCAAAAAATTCTTGCAGGCAAAATAGATTTCCCCAGACATTTGGATTTCAGCGTAAAGTAAGTAAACTGTTTTCCCTCCTTTTGGTGGTGTGTGTGGGGGTGGGGGGTGGGGGGCGTTTGTTTTGAAAGCACGCAAGACTTCGCAGACACAGCGGGATAGCGTCTTGTGTTACGAGTGTGCCGGGACGCAGCTCGTCGGTCACTCATCTTTTCCACGAAAAGCGACAACGTCATTATTCTCGTGTAACTTCTCGTTTTCATGATCTTGGCCAGATTTTATGCCTTTTCAAAGAAACGAAATTTACAAGCAGCCCAGGAAGGCATTCGTTAATCTAATCGTGTTTAGTAAGAGAGCCGCTTGGATCTTCGAGGAGAACGGTCCCCCCCCAAACCCTGGCCTCTGCTTTCAGCTACTTTTGCGGTTGGTGGAAGCGTTGATGGCTTTAGGAACTTTGTCTTTTTTCCTCCTGCTTGAATTATTTTTTTCCTTCTTAAATTCTTTCCTTCCTGCTAAAATTTAGAGTGACGAACACCAGCTTCAAGAACTTTTGTTACAGGTTCAGTATTGGTAGGTTCGGGTATGCATCTCATTAAATTTGTGCCGGGGGTGCGGAAAACTTCAGGTTTTAACAATATAAGAATGCTTTTAAAATTTTTATTTAACGTTTATTTAGTTTTGAGGCACAGAGACAGAGTGTGAGCAGGGGAGGGGCGGAGAGAGAGGGAGACACAGAATCTGAAGCAGGCTCCAGGCTCCGAGCTGTCAGCACAGAGCCCGACGTGGGGCTGAACCCATGAACCGTGAGATCATGACCTGAGCCGGAGTCGGATCCTTAACCGACTGAGCCACCCGGGGGCCCCTAGATCTTAATGACTTGGCTAAGAGGCAGGACCCCAAGGAGTCATTGTGTATCCAAATCACTGCCGTTGGGTGCCACACTGGACAGTCCCTTTTCGTTCATACGCTTTGCTTTCGGGACTGTGCTGTTTTGTTAGGGTTTGATTTTATATTTTAAATAAAACTTCATTTATTTATAACCCAGGTAGAGACAGCTTTAAGCATTTGCACTCAGAGGGCTGGTCGAGGTGTCAGTAGTAGGGGAAGAGAAGGAAACAGAGACATTTATTCGGGGTTGTTGTAGGAGCATGGTGTTTGGCGATTCACGGCCTGGACGTGAGGCGCCCAGGGACCCCGGGACCCCGGGCCTATATCACCACGGGGCTTGGGACCTCAGCCTTCCCAGCTGGCCACGGAGCCCGGGGCGGGCTGTGAGTCTGGCTGTGTGCTCCTGCGCTCAGGGCGTAAATCACGTCAGGAAAGCTTACGCACCGCAAGCTGTGTCACAGAGTTTTTGAATCTGGCTGTGGGTCTTTTGATTGGCCTGGTGAGGCTTCAATATATATATATATTTTTTCACATGTTATAGTAAAAGGCTCCTTTTTTGCACAAAAATTTATTAACATGTTTTTAATTTTTTAATCACTTTTATGTTTTTTATAATTTAAATCCCAGTCAGTTAACATACTGTGTAATAATGACTTCAGGAATAGAATTTACTGATGCGTCACTTACATACAACGCCCAGTGCTCACCCCAGCAAGTGACCTCTTTAGTGCCCATCCCCCATCTGGCCCATCCCCCCACCCACGTCCCCTCCAGCAACCCTCCGTTCGTTCTCTGTATTTAAGAGTCTTATGCTTTGCCTCCCTCTCTCTTTTTATCTTATTTTTCCTTCCCTTCCCGTATGTTCATCTGTCTTGTTTCTTAAATTCCACATAGGAGTGAAATCGTATGGTATTTCTCTTTCTCTGACTGATTTCGCTAGCATGATACCCTCCGGTTCCATCCACGTTGTTGCAAATGGCAAGATTTCATTCTTTTTGATTGCTGAGTAATTACTCCGTTGCGTGTATAGACCACATAGTTATCCATTCATCCATCAGTGGACATTTGGGCTCTTTCCATACTTTGGGTGTTGTCGATAGTGGTGCTGTAAACATTGGGGTGCACGTGCCCCTTCGAATCAGCACTCCTGCATCCCTTGGACAAACACCTAGTGGTGTAGTTGCTGGGCCATAGGAAGTTCTATTGTTAATTTTTTAAGGAACCTCCCTTCTGTGTTCCAGAGCGGCCGCACCAGTTTGCATTCCCACCAGCCGCCTGCACGGTGACTTAATCGCCACTTCCCCCTTCGCTCTGCCCCACGGTGTAGGCAGCCCCGTTTATTTAGAAACCGATCATCGGTTAAGAAACAAGCGCTAGAAAACGTTCAGGCAAAATGAAAATGGACCCCGTCCCCAAATGCACGCCGTGGTGGGCGGATCGTATCGGTGTTGTGTGTGTCTGGCTCTGTTTCAAGACGTGTATACTTTTTTCTCTCTTTCCCCCACACAGAGACCTCATTAAGAAGTTGCTTGTCGTTGACAGAACGAGACGGCTGGGCAACATGAAGGTCAGAGCCTGTTTCCTTATGCGTCACCGCCCTCTGCCCCTGTCAGTCCGCTATTTATGGAAACAAAGCCTCGGTATTTGTGTTTGATTGTTGGCCAGATTTCAAACCTGGGTGTCTGGGTGTACAAAATCCAGTTGAGTCTAAACCCCATGCCATCTTTTCTCCAAGTGGGTAAATAACTCAACCGTGGTCTCGAAGATGTCAGTATTTGGCTGATTTAATTCTGCTCTGCGAAGAGCGTTCCTGACGTAGGAGCCGCGTACCGTCCAGCCTACCCGTTGAAAGTGGACGGTCCGGTAGCTTTTCCTTCGTCTGCGGACAAAGTCAATGTTAAGGAGCATTTCCTTCATCTCAGAAAGAAACCCCATAGCCTTCTGCCGTGGTTCTCCGATCCATCCGTCTCTCCTGCCCTGAGGAACCACTATTTCTTGTCTCCGTGGGTTTCCTCACCGTGCGTGACTTTTTGTGTCTGGCTTCTCTCTCTCAGCATCCTGTTCTCAGGGCGCATCCGGGGGGCAGCAGGTGTTGGTGCTTTGTCCCATTTTATGGCTGGGTAATCCCCTTTTCGTGGAAGGACCCCGTCGTGTTTCCCGTCCACCTATTATTGATGGACATTTGGGTTGTTCCCACCAGTCGGCCGTCGTGAATGTCGAGATAAAATAGGTGTGCGCGTTTGTGTGTGAATTAATCACTTGAGGTGAATGTCGTCTATGATTTCCAAACACTTTTCGTGTGGAGGCGAATGTATTTTAGGGATTGCTGCGTAAATGGTAAGGTATCTCGCGTGCGTGTTTCGGTTGTGTTACGGCACCACTGGGTCTAAGGGCATCTGTGAACGTCTTAGCTATTTCTAGTTCTGGACGTCCACGGAGGGACTTAAACATGGGCCAGTGCGTTGGCTTGTCTGCTGTAATCTTGGACGACACAGTAGACCCATGGGTGACACTTGGTCCCGAGCGAGCTCTCAGGACCCTCTGTTTATGTGGGTGTATTTCTGTCCTGTGGCGGCTGCAACAAAGGACCAGAAGGTTGAGACCCAGGCGGGGCAGGACCCCTGAGACCCAGGCGGGGCAGGACCCCTGAGATCCAGGCGGGGCAGGCCGTGCTCCCGCCTGAAGGAGCCTCCAAGGGAAGGTCCTTCCTGCCCCTTCTAGCATCTGGGGGTCCAGGGGTCCTTGGGCTTCTGGCTGTGTCCCTCCCATCTCTGCCTCTGTCTTACCGTGACTTCTGCTCTGTGTCTGTGTCTGTCCTCTTCTGTCTCTTATAAGGACATCTGTCATTGGATTTAGGGCCACCCCAATGACATCATCTTAACCTGTGTACATCTGCCAAGACCCTATTTCCAAACAGTCAAGCTTACAGATACTAGAGTTGGGCCTTCAACAAATCTCTTTTGTGTAGGCACAATTCAAGCCATAACGGTGGTCTCGTTTGCCCATTCATAGTATTCCTGGACACCGGCTAATACGTCCACGTCTCCAAGGAGGGTCTTGAATGTTAACTTATGGGATGTTTTTGGTGCAGGGAACACATCCACGAGACAGATTAGTTATCCGTCCAATCTTCCTGCCGTTTTATGACAAGTCGTATGAAAATTGTGTAATGGACTCACAGCTGGGCTTCAAGACCGCGCCTTGACGGAATTGCTTGCCAATTGGTATCTTTACATTTTCCGATCAGAAATGGTGTAATGGGGTTGCGAAGGGTGTTATTCTTAAGAGGCTAACGCCTACGACTCATAACTTGAACAACCAAGAACCTGGCAACCTCACGTGGTAGTCGGATGCCACAGCCATGGGGTTGTAGTGATGATGACCCTCCGGTATCAGAAGCTCTCGCTAACTACTGTTCTGCAACCTGAAGTTTTAAAAATGAATTTTGGTTTTCAGAAGAGTTTTAGGTTTGGAGAAAAACTAAAAGGATCGTACAGAGAGTCCTCGTAGACTCCCCCCGGTTTCACCCTTTCTGAACATCTCATTCGAGTGCACCCCGTCCGACGTTATGAGCCGAAGTCCAGACTTTATTCAATGTTGTTCAATTCCCCCAATGTTTTCTTTCTGTTCGGTGCCCCACGTTGCATTTGGTCGTCATGTCTCCTTTGGTTTTTCTTGACCGCGGCAGCTTCTCAGGCTTTCTGTGTTTCTGAAGATCTCGATCGTTTGAAGACTTACCAGTTATTTTGTAGAATTCGGCTCTCCTGGGATTTATCAAGTGTTCATCTCAGGATTAGCCTGGGATTATGTGCTTTGGGGAAGATTTCCCCCACCCAAATAAAGACCCCCCAAACCCATACATTGTATTTTCTCTGTTTCTATCAGTTCCTATAATTTGACATCATCACTTTGATCTGTTACGTGCATTGGGGGTCGGGGGATCCTGCCTTTCTTTGATTTTTCAAGGAGGCTGCTCTCGAGTGAGGTGTAATTGACATAACACTGTGTTGTTAGTTTCAGGTGTACAATATAATGATACGATATTTGTGTTTGTTTCATGTAAGGAGCAAGGAAGAGAATTCTTTTGTGTGGACTTTTCGCTAAAAATGTCACGCCAGCGTGTTGTGTGTGCCGGAAAGTCGTTGGGATCCGAGCATCCGTCCAGGCTTCGTGCTTATCTGAGTTAACTTTTTGTGTTGGCTTCCAATCAAACGGAGCTCTGGTGACCGTTAAAATGTACGATGCATTTGTCACTCGCATCCCCGGATAGCATCTAAATGGAGGTCGAGGAGGCTGGCTAGCCTCTGCCCTTCTCTAAGTACCTTCGCCCTGTCGAGGTGAGCCAGTCCGCTTGGAGAAGTTTGGATTTGCACGGAAGGATGCACAGAGCTCGAACACAGGTGCCCGGAGGTTTTCATGTGAGCCTGTCCGTCCAGGGGTGTGGCGTGGACATGTCCTCACAGCAACCCCTTCTTATGAGCAGACGCGTCCAGGCGTGATGCCACAAACAGACAGCTAGGAGCAGGGTCCTTTGCCACGGCTCCGAGGACAACTTGGATGACCCATCGGTAGAATCTGCCGGGAGAAGCTCAGTGGCCCCGCCAGGCGTCCCGGGATGTTCCGAGGCAGGGAGTCTGGAAAAAGCCCACGCAGACGTCCAAGCTAGAACTTACGGTCCGGGCGGGGTTTCCCGATGTGGAGCTTGGCTGGAAGAGGGTACAGAAGGTGCCTCGTTGAAACAGAAATAGTTCCTGAGCAGTAAGCGGTGTGGCGCAGGTTACGTGTAGACGGACGTGTGTGCTTTGGCCGAGCTGACCGTGTCTCCGTTCTGCACGGTGCTGGCGTGCTTGTCCGGGTGTGTCCCGGCATTCCTGGGGGTGGCGGTAGCTTCCTGCTGGCACGCATCCCCGGCGTGGGCTTTCTCCATCCACGCACTCATTTCTCTGTGAAAAAGGGCCTGTGTTCCTAGTGTAGGGCCCGAGGGCCTTAGCTCGCCGTTCACCGCCTCCTGGTTCCTCCGCTCCTCAGCGTACGGTGCCCTGGTCTTCGTGCTGCAGCCTCACGCCAGCCACGGGGGGCCGATCACCCCTCCACGCAGCTTTCTCCACATGTGTTGCCCCACTGTGCTGCTTTCCTCCTGTTACTGCCCTTCATCTGCACTGTTTCTCCCTTGTCTTGTGTCCATCTACCTGTCTGTCTGTCATCTATCCATCCATCTGTCCACCCATCCATCCATCCATCATCCATCACTCAATCATCTGTTTATCTATCCATCATTTATCTGTCCATCTGTGTGTCCATCCATCCATCCATCATCTGTTTATCCATCCATCATATCTGTCATCCACCTCTCTCTCCATCATATCTATCTATCTGTCTATCCATTCATCCATCCACCCATCCATCCATGCATCCATCTATCCATCTATCTATCTATCCATCATCCATCTGTCAATGTATCTGTGTATCTGTCTGTCCATCTGTCCGTCCATTCTATCTAACTACCTATCTCCTTACCTCTATCTAGATAGTAAAATACGTTACTACCCATAGTAGAGTTTCACTTATTTGAGGGCAAACTTCAAGTCTTACTAGTCTCGTCTCCACATCACTCACGGTAACTCTCAGTGGGTGTTTGCTGTGACTTAGAAGTGAACGGAAATACAAAAACAAGAACAGTTGTCAAAATAACACAGAAAACAAACGGGAAAAAATTCCCATCACCTTTTCTTTCCTTGTTGAGCTACAGTAATTGAGAGCTTTGCTTTTTAAACAGAAAAAATTGAAAAGGTTAAAAATACGAACTTTAAACTTTAAACCATTTCACAAACTACATGTTACGTTCAGATCCATTGGCGTGCTATGTCAGAGAATTCATGTGTTTCTCTCTTCACGATTTTCCAACATGTCATCAGTTTAAAAAGTTCCTCCAGGGACCATTAAAAGGGAGAATAAAGGGAGTGTTGAAGGCTGGACACTCAGGGGGCGTTTTCAGAGACCATGGTACTGTTGCTGTCTGCAAGGTGGCCGTCGAGTCCCCCTTGAGAATGAAGTACCCAGGCGTCCACATTAAGACACCACTAGTAGTCCACAAATACACTGAAACTGTAACCGGAAGGTACCGCTGGGTAGCCGTTCAAGATGTCTGAAGTTGGACAGCGTGGGTTTGGTTCCTAGTCATGTGACTTAATAGCTTCCTAGTACTGAGTACTTCCTAGTACTAGTAACTGAGCCAGTTACATCCCTCAGTGGACCTCAGTTTCTGTGTATGATGAGGATACTAGATACCAAAGAAAACGGTCAAGATGAAAACAGGCGACAGACTCAGAATTGACCCTGCATTTGTCTCGTCGTTTCTCGGGAGCCTGAGTCAGCGTCACAGGTTCATGTGCGGCCGAGAGTAGTCCTGGCTGGATTGGTTTCCAGTATGAAGGAAAGTGAACAAAACACTAACAGTTTCATTTACAGTGTCCCCCCTCGTAGCGTGTGGTCCAGGGACAATTACTCGACACGTAGCAAACTTTGTGCGTGCGTGCGTGCGTGCGCTATCCTACGTCCAGTAGACTTTCTCTGGAGTGTTTTCTTTCCCGCCCTGTCAAAGTTCTGTCTGCTGATGGTGCCCGTTTCCTCTAAAGAACGGAGCGGAAGACGTGAAAAGACACCGGTGGTTCCGAACTGTGGATTGGGAGGCGGTCCCGCAAAGGAAACTGAAGGTACTGCACGCGTGAGCACGTGGCTGTCAGCTCGGCTTCCTTTGCTTGTCTTCAGCGAGGGGCGCAGTCTGACTCCGTGACTCGCTTATTTATGGCCGGTACATATTTCACGTGTGTAATACAGCAGGGCATCTGGAATCATTAATACGCGAACATCCCTGTCGGGCGGAAATATTAATGCTAAAGAGACACCTAGAGGTAGCGGGTTGAGACCCCAGCTTTTATAATCGGATATTTGGAGAACTGACTCTCTCTCATGGGAACTGTGAGCAGATTGGGTCCCGTCAGACCAGTGTCTAACGGGGAACGGTAAATGGCACAACATACATCAGGCGTTTGTCTTGCACTTACGGGTATTCTGCAGTGATGGCGGTAGATTAGATGAGGAATATTCTCTAGATCATTCTTTGAACTGAATGTACATATTTAAATACATATATAATTAATTGAATATATTGAATAATTAAATAAAATTAAAGTAAATAATAATAATAAAGAAATAAAGTTAAATAATTACATATATATACTTAATGTGTATTTATTTCTGAGAGAGACAGAGCATGAGTGGGAGAGGGACAGAGAGAGAGGGGGAGACACAGAATCCGAAGCAGGCTCTAGGCTCTGAGCTATCACCACAGAGCCCGACGTGGGGCTCGAACCTACAACAGTGAGATCATGACCTGAGCTGAAGTCGGACGCTTCACCGACTGAGCCCCCCGGTCACCCCAACTCCTCTGCGTGTTTCTGTAGAGCTGTAGACATACAGGGACGCGCGTCCCATCCAGGTGCACCCGTTCCTTTCTAACCGTGCCTTCGTGTCTCACCCGGGCCCCGCAGCCGCCCATCGTGCCCAAGCTGTGCGGCGAGGGCGACACCTCCAACTTCGAGGCGTATCCCGACAGCGACTGGAACACGGCCCCTCCGGTGTCGCCGAAGGATTTGGAAGTCTTCAAGAATTTCTGAGGACGCGAATGCACACGCAGAAGGTAGATCTTCATTTTCAGCACGTCAGCGAGGTCGATGCGTCCCCTCGTGAAGGGGATGCTGTGCTGACCGAGGCGGGGGCTTCCCTCCCCCACCCGGACACGAGCTGGGGAGCAGAGTGTGACACAGTGCTTCCCGGCCTCGGTCGTTTGAGCAGCGTCCCCCTGGGCGTGTTACTCAGGGGCGCAGCGTAGCCCGGAGACAGCACTGCGTCCCCCACGCTCCGCCCCCAGACAGACCGAGGGGCAGAATCCTTACGTCTGGGTAGGACCCCTGAAAGGCGAGTGCACGTGCCCGAACTTTGAGAGACACGCCTCCCGTCATCAGAATCCCTGCGTTCTCGAGTCCCGGAAAGCCTGAAATCCATGCCCCCTTCCCCGTAACACTTAACAGGTATTTTCAAAAGGGCTCTCTTAGGTCCCTTTTGACTAAAAAGTGATCCTACCGGCAGACCCCTCCTACGGAATTGGCTAAGCTCCGTGTGACATTGACAAGAACGGGTTTTGAGTCTGTTGTCTCTTGGAACCCGTGAAGGTCTATGATAGGGAGTTGGTGGAGCTCTGAGTTTGTGGCTTCGAAGGACGTTTTAATACCGGTAACAAAGATCTTCCAGGGACTCCCAGTTCCGTGAGCAGCTCGGGTCCGCGCACCACTCAGATCGGGCTTTGCTTGTCACGATATCCAGGCAAGAAAACTGCTGTGAGGGCAAAGAAGCAAAATATTGCCAGTGATATGTCTCCTTCTTGACTTTTCTTGATTCTCCTAATTTTTAAAATTTATTCATTAATTCCGAGAGAGAGAGAGAGAGGGAGTCCACACGAGTGTAGGGCAGAGGCAGAGAGCAGGAGAATCCCAAGTAGGGTCTGAGCCGCCGGTGTAGAGCCCAACGTGGGGCTTGATCCGTGAGGTTATGACTTGAGCCGAAATCAACAGTCGGACATTTAACTGACGGAGCCACCCAGGCGTCCCAACATCTTAATCTGCGTCCGTCATTTTGCACGTAGGGCGGAACAGAGATCAGGTTTTCGCGCTCAGTGATCTGGGGTGATTCGCCGTGCAGGAAGGTATTTCTTCGGGAAACAGAATGGTCTCCCATGGCTGAGACACGCACACAGGTTGAACAGTGCGCCCCAGAGCTGAGTCATAGCTGTAGGACTTAATCGTTCGTCTTTGTCAGTGGCTTCTTCGTGTTTTTAGCCCAAGAGGGAATGTCAGCACAGCTGGCAGGGAGATGCCTCACACTTAAGCCTTTATTTGACCTCAGATTAACTTGTTTTCTGTCTAGCTGGAAGATGGCAAAGCCCAATGAGACGGGAACTGGTTTTGCTTGGGCACTCCGTCTCTTCTCTGTGCGTGACGCCATCATATCCCATTTGAGACCCACCGTTAAGAGACTGCGTAGTTCTGGGACGCCTGGGTGGGTGTCCAACGTCGGCTCAGGTCATGATCTCCCTGCTTGCGAGTTCAAGCCCCGCGTCAGGCTCTGTGCTGACAGCTCAGAACCTGGAGCCTGCTTCGGACTCTGTGTCTCCCTCTCTCTCTGCCTCTCCCCCTGCTTGTACTTGGTCTCTCTCTCTCTCTCACTCAAAAATAAATAAACTTAAAAAAAATTTTTTTTTTAAGAAGACTGCTTAGTTTTGTTTAGTTTTATTAAACGTCTCCCACCCCTTAGAATTCATGCCTGCGGATGTTTGCAACTAAGAATTTCATCGAAAATCTTTGTTCCTGTGTATCGTTGAGTTCTTTTTGAGTTACTACTGTTGTTACAAAATTTACCCAGTTATTTTTCAAGCTAACAAACGCTTTCCCTTCTCTCAGGGGAGAAACAGGACGCTTTGAACCTGCCGGGGACAAAGATGGCTGCACATTAGCCCAGGAGAAGGGCGATCTCCACGGGATAAGGACATGCCCATGTCTCGATACATCTGGATGTAGATAAAGAGACTGGAGAATGTATAACGTCATGGACCTGCCTTATTTAAGCAACTGGAAATCTGCACAGTAGGACGTTTCGGAAAACTGTTCGGTTGTAGACTTTTATCTTCTCTCTTAGTGCGACGAACCTACTGTGATAGCTGGGTTTTCCTCCTAGACTTCCCTTTATGAGTTTGAACTGAACGTGTTCAGCTGTGACCACAGACGGCGTGTGCGTGTGTGCGCGTGAACGAGAAGGACGAATGAGTGATGCGCAGAGCTTGTGCGTCGATGTTAAAGCTCCTCCTCGCAGAGCCTAGGATTTTTATTTTTCGAATTGCTCGTTGCGGAATCTGTTTCCTTGGGGACGACACCTAAAACCGCTTCGGTGTGCGCGTTCTGTTTCATCTTCGACGCATTTTGTAGTTTGCGAAGGAAATTTGACGCGGTGGTCTGCGTCCCTCGTCTTCCGTGCGTCGTATCTGGTGACGTTAGGTCTTGAAACCAGAAGGGAAGAGAGGCACAGACTGAGTTGAGTCTGAGAATCGCCAGGGGCTGTTAACGTTGGTCCAGGGTTGCAACGCAGTCCAGAAACGTTGTGGGTCCCCTCGAGAAATTTCGTACTCCACTGGGGGGTTGCGTGGCTACCGATTAAAGTTCCCGTTGAACTCTCTCTCCAACAAAACGCAAAAACCTGACAAATCACTTTCAGAAATCAACCTCTCCCGTCCCCGTCCCCGTCCCCGTGAGTGTTGAGTTTGGGTGCGTCCGGCACGCTCTCGTCTCCTAGGGAGGGTGGGCTCCGGCGGACTTCTCGATGGCCGAGATTTTTGTCTTTTCCTCTTTGCACTTGACCGTCAAGATGCCCGGGAGCGCGGCCTTTCAGACGGTTTCCCCTTGGGACGGACTCGGTGAAAGGCAGATGCGGAGTGGTCCACACGGAGCGGGTTGCTCGATGCGGGTCTTCCCGGGACACGGGTCACGGGAAAGACATCCGTGCTGTCCACGATCTGTTACCTTCTGCCTTGTGCTTCTGATTCCTGATTCTGAACTTGACTGTATGAACCTCAAAGGATTGCCTGTTCCCCGCTCGCCGCAAGCCCTCTGGAAACAGAGTGCCTCACCTCTGTCGCGTGGTCGTGGGGCTCAACCGTTACTTTCTGCTGTAGGGACGTCTGTGCTCTTAACTGGTAGGTGCCAGAGCCTGGGGTGACTACAGGACACCTCCCCAGACCTCCAAGATCCCTCCGTGCCCTTTCTTTCTTCCCACACTTGGCCTGGAAACTTCCGCCTGCTCGAGCAGCCGGGATGGGGCCGTGCCTGCCCCCGGAGGTTTGTTGGTGAACATGGGTGTTGTGGGAAGACGCCCAAGGACCCTCTAAGGCTTCTCCAGCTCAGGTGTTCTTGACTATACCACCACTGTATACACCGTTTTCCAGCGCCGTGCTTGGGAAACCCTTTTCTGTGCATGGAACTACTCTTTTAAATTTTATTTTTAATGTTTATTTATTTTCGAGACACAGTGCAAGCAGGGGAGGGACTGAGAGAGAACGAGACACAGAATCCGAAGCAGCTTCCAGGCTCCCAGTTGTTAGCACAGAGCCCACGGGGCTCGAACCCACAGACTGTGAGATCATGATCTGAGGCGAAGTCGGACGCTCAACCGACTGAGCCTCCCAGAGGCCCCTGTGGGGAAGTCAGACATTTTCTTAAGTAGCAAAGTGTCAGAGGCCACGCCGTGGTCTGTGTGATCCGGCCGGATGCCCCTCACACGTCACGAGGCTGGTGGTTCTTGAATGTGGAATGAAGAACACATAAAAAGTTTTAAAAGACCGTGAAATCGGAGGTGCCCAGCGAGTCCCCCTTTCCCATCAGTGACTTGCTTTTCAAATACAACTCCGATGACTAGGTCCGAGTGAGGACCAGAGTTAGCAAAGGAAACTGTTTACAATGAGGATCTGGACGGTTCTTTCCAAAGGGTGTTCCAACAGTATGGTGCTTTCGGTCTGAGCCGAGAGATCCCCGTCCTGTTTGGACAAAGGAGAGGGGCCAAAACGGGCCACATGTCCAGCACTTTCTAAGCTGTTTCGCCCCCAAATGTTCCAACGCTAAATCAACAAAGTCACTGTGTGCGCTCAGATATAAACCCGCAGGGAGAGCAAGGATCCTGTCTCCTCTGACTTCTAAAAATAAATTTTTATTTATTTTTTTTTTTTGGAGCTTCGTGCTGAAGGAAAATAAAAATAAATGAAACACCTTTCTCGAACACGACGAAACATTGTGCATAGACGCGTGGACGCGTATGCCTATTTTTGGGTTCTGTTCATACCGTCCTGGATTTAATATCTGTGATGAAAATAGCATCACGATAGCGTGGAATGCGTCGCCTGAATTTCGGACAGATAGGCAGACACACACAAAGAACCCAACGTTGGAGTGCTTGGATCACACGGCTCTTTAAAAACATGGCCATCGGCCATTAGCCATGCAAAACCAATTAAAAATTAAAGGAATTCCAAGAATACCAGATGGTGTTAAAGTCAGTCTTGCCATTTCAATATTCAGAGCGGCACAAGACGTGTGTTCCCCGCCCGTGGCTGGGCTGTAAATTAAGGAGAGTGATGTCATGCAAACACTGATTTAATCAAAACGAGTCCCACACCCACGGGACAGTCCCTATATATAACTGAAAAATAGTTTACTTAGTGGGGGCACTCTGAAATTTTCAGGGCTGTGATCACATACCCGTGTGCAAAATAAAAAAGAAAAATCCTTGAAAAAACGTCGTGGAAATATTCGCAAAATTCGCACCAGGAAAAAAAAAAAGACTATAGACTCCTTTTGTTCTATGCAAATTTATGACTTGGCAGTATCTTCTGAAATGCAAACACCGTTAAAAAAGCATCCTCAGGAAATACATGTTTTGGGAAGAAGTACGTAGGGGCCCGTGTCGCTTTCTCTGAGGGGATCGCCACCAGCCCGCCTGGATGGATACACGTCTTCAAAGCTACGGAGGCAGTGAAGTCACAGCTGGCCGTAACCGCAGAGCCTGCGTCTCGTCAGACGACACCCAGCCTCTCTTGCAGGACGCAGGCGAGAACGCTTCCTGGCGTGCCCGGGTCTGCCGCGGCAAAGGGCACGCCGTGGTTTCTGAGGCTGGCGTCTTCACGTCGACAGAGAGCCCAGCTCAACACGCCCTCGCGACGCTCTCGTTGCTGTCCCCGCCCCCGCCCAGCCACCTGTGACGAAGGGTGTGCTGTCCTGCTCTGTTTCAGTCTCCGATCTCTACTCAGAGGCTCCCGCGTTCCCAACCCCAGAATCCCCAGGACCCCAGTTGCGTCACGTGGGACGCGTTGGCCCTTTCTACGTATGACCTGAGTTGCCTGTAGACTTCAGACCTTTGACTGTGACACTATGGCTCCGAGCCCTAACCTAAAGACCCCAGCGCCCTGCCTCGTGGTTCCCCGGGGCCGCCCACCCCTCGGGGGCGCATCAGGCTGAGTCCAATCCCACGAAGACCTCAACATTCTCCTCCCGGCCACTCGGTCACCGTAGTGCAGGAAAAATTATCAGTTGGGTTTTTTTTTTTCCATCCGATTGATTTTATGTCACGCGACAAATACATCCGCAAAGGCCCCTGACGGCTCCCACGGTGGAGACTGGGAACGGGAGGCTTGAGTTGTTCTCTCTCGGCAGGTCTGCCCACCGCGTGTGGGTTTTATCCGCATGGGACACGTCCTGGGCGCCGTGTGTTCCCAGTTCTTGTGGAGGTCCGAAGACGTCCCCTTCAGGGGGCGACGTCCACTTACCAAAAACAAGACAAGCAAACGAAGGCGTGTGTTGACGCACTTGGGTAGTTTGGTGTGTGTGCGTGCGTGTCTGCGTGCATGTCTCGGTGCCGGTGGAGGGCAGGACAGGCGTGTTCGCCGAGCGTTGCGTTTTCCTATTGAGTTTGCATTCGAATCCATGGGAGCAGACCTTTAGACCGAAAGGGAATCGTTGTGTCACGGCCCCTATAAATTATCGTGTTGTAACCCGTTCTGTTGTGCGTTCGTCGGATGTTCCCCGGTGGACACCTCTGTTTGCCGTGACGGGAAGAAAACGCCATTCCGTGTGTGCTTCAGCGGACGGGAGCTGTGGCCTTCTGACGGGGCGTCTTGTGCTCTGAGGCGGGTTTTCAGCTCCGCACGACGATTGTAGCTTCCTTCTCTCTTGCGCGTGGCGGGGTCCCCGTGACGGCCGTGGGGGCGCCGCAGACACGAGACGGAGTGCCTTTGCAGGTGCGGTGCGCCCCAGTGAGCCAGCACGGGGATTCCTGGGGGGGTGGGGGGGGTCATCCCGGCTTCTCGTGTGGAAAAAGAAAGCAGCCTGTCGCTAATGCTTTTCAAATCTTGCACAACGAAAATCACTGTGATTTGTATATATACCCTAGGAAGATTTTACTGCTGCCTAATTTATGTAATAATACTATTCATTCCAGGATTGTTTAATAAAACTTTGTATCTTTTAAGAAGTCTGCTTCTCGTCTACTTCTTCGGTTTACGTATTAAACTTTTCTTTTCTTTTATTTTTAATGTTTATTTATTTTGGAGAGAGAGAGAGAGAGAGCAGGAGACGGGCAGAGAGAGAGAGAGAGAGGGAGACCCAGAATCCGAAGCAGGCTCCAGGCTCGAGCCATCGGCACGGAGCCCGACGCGGGGGTTAAAGTCAAGAGCCGTGAGATCATGACCTGAAACGAAGTCAGACACTCAACTGACAGAGTCACCCAGGCGCCCCAGAATAAACTTTTCTGTTTTCATCTACCTCAAGGACCAACAGCGGCTCTTTCTTAATTTTTTTTTTTATTGAGGTGTAATCGACACACGACTCTATATTAGTTTCGGGTGTATGACGTGATGATTTGGTACCTACATATATTGCAAAAATGATCACCACGGTAAGGATAGCCTACATCCATCGCCACACAGTTACAAACTTTGCTTTTGTGTGTGTGTGTGAGAAGAACTTTCAAATTCTGTTTTCATACCAACTTTCAAATATATGAAACAGTATTATTGTATCTTTTTTTGCAAAGGACCAGTTGGTAAATATTTCCAGCATTACAGGACACACGGTGTCTGTCAGACACAAAAAAGCTTCCCTGGACAATATGCATTGCAATAAAGTTTTATTCAAACAAAGCACTGTTCGGGGGGCCGGATTTGTTGTTCAGGCCAGACTCTTACCTGGTGCCTGAGGGTGACTTTGCACATTGCCTTTGCTGCTTGTTAAAAATAAGCCTTCCGGACGCCTGGGTGTTTCAGTCGCTTGAGCGTCCCAGCTTCGGCTCAGGTCATGACCTCACAGTTTGTGGGTTCGAGCCCCTCGACGGGCTCTGTGCTGACAGCTCGGAGCCCGGAGCCTGCTTTGGATTCTGTGTCTCCTTCTGTCTCTGCCTCTCCTGTACTCGCGCTCTGTCTCACTCTGTCTCTCAAAAATAAATAAATGTAAAAAAAATTTTTTTTAAATGTACCTTCATCATCTGTCTCTGCCTCTCCTGTACTCGCGCTCTGTCTCACTCTGTCTCTCAAAAATAAATAAATGTAAAAAAAATTTTTTTTTAAATGTACCTTCATCATCATCATCAACAAATAAGTTATTTGATTGCACATTCTGTGACACACATGGTTTGACACTTGCTCCTTGGTAAAATCATCCTGCCTTCGTCCCTGAAGCCCACCCATGTATAATGGATAACAGTGATGTCACTTGCTACAGCCTGGTCGCGGAATGTCGTGACAAAGTGAGGGTCACACAGAGAAGCCTGTTTACCTGGTGACCAAGCTTGCCCGTCCCTGTTCATGGAGACCCCTTGGAAGGGGGGCCCTGTGTCCAACGTAGGGTTTGGTTGCACATCTAGGCAGGGACTGCTCCACAATTTCTGTAGAGTAACTACGCACTTTGCTCGTGTAAGTCTCCTACCTCCCGGGGAGCCACCGTCCTTTTGCATTTTTGTTAAAAGGATCCGATAGCCTTGTCCCCAAAACGTTAAGGAAAACGTTTGTGCGTATGTATCAGCTCCTCGTTTTCCCTTCAGTCATTATTTCCGTGAATAGTGCTGCGGTGAACGCAACTGGCAGATAGTTGTTTGAAATACCGACGAGACTACAGCGAGAGCTCACGTCCCCTTGTTAAGCGGCTCCTCGATAAGACAAGAGATAACGAAGGAGTGTCGGCGAGGTTACTGAGAAATTGGTCCCTTGCGCACGCTGGTGGGAAAGCACGCTGGTGTAGCCGCTCTGGAAAATAGTAGGAAGGCTCCTCTAAACATCGAAGATGGACCGGGAATCCCACTTCTGGGTACACGTCATCATCTGGGACGTAAAAATACCGTGAAAGGTGGGACATCTGTCCCCTTTAAAGGTAGCACAGTTGAGCCTGAGGAAGTCTGAGTCACGTGGTTGCGATCTAGTTTACTCCCACCTGGTTCCTGCTCATTCCGGCGAACCACAGGACGCGTGCATCATGAAACTGACGAGACGTTCGTTAAAAAAGCTAAGAACTAGATTCTCCGGGTTCCTTCTCCTGAAAACGTGGGACGCTAGCTAAAACTGTCAAATACCAAGACCTGCCGTGACTGTATCTGCGGGATAATTTGGGATTCGATGCTTTGTTTGGTTTTACACGGAAAACCGTGATCTCCTTCAACCCCCGCTCGGTCTGCCCGTCCCAGGGTTTATTTTAACACGTGAGTTTCCCTCCAGAAGTACGCGCAGGAAACCGTCTTGTAAAAACACTATGAAGTTACAAGCTGAGATCTTTTTTTTTTTTTCAATTGTGGTTACAAAAAAAAAAAAACAAAAAACACATATAATGTGAAATCTGCCGTCAAGAAAACGTTCAGTGCACTGCACAATGTTGGTAGCTAGACACGCAGGGTGGGACAGTTCATCTCTGAGGAATGTTCGTCTTGCCTGACCCAGACTTCGTACCCATCAAACGACGACTCCGCGTGCCCCGGTGTCGTCCCCGGCCCCAGATCAGCCCGCGTGCCTGGCTCTTGAGTTTCATCCAAAACGATCTTAGCTCTCGAGGACATCACGGACAAAAGGACATCACGGACAAAAGACTCAGGCTTTCATATGTCGTCATACACATCTGGCTTCTGACCCGACGCACAGTCAGCTTACAGCCCCCTCGGGAGCAATGTCTCCGAAAGGCACTGGCCAAAGAACGATTCTTAATAATGAATCGGAATTTGTGCGCAGGACAGTTAAAAACCAGCACCTTGGAGAGAGGGGTGGGGGAACCCCACAACAGGCAAAGCTTACAAAGTGGTGTCAGTCCAGCAAGTGAGAAGTGAACAAAGGTCCACCTGATGGCGGCTACACGTGGGCACCGTGGCTCGTTCTGCCGAGGGTGGATAGTGGCTGAGTACCTGTAAGACCGGGAGGGGGGCAAATTTGGCACGAGGAGTGATGCGTTCTAATGCCGTGGAAACCCGTTTCGCTGTGGACACAGTGCGATGGCTTTTCCTTCTCTTGGGTTCCTGTGTCCTTCCAACCCAACTCTCCACCCTCCCTCGTCCTGAGCGATACAGCCCCTGGCGATCGAATTTGGGATATCTGTGCTCCTTTCTGTAATCTTCTGACAAAATTTATTTAAAACTGTATTGTTGCCGTACAGTGTTATTTTCGTGCTTTTTTGAATCGTTATTTTCCATTCAGGTGCACAAAGTAGTGATCCAAGTTTTCTACGCGTGACGCTGTGCTCAGCCCACGTGTAGCCGCCGTCAACCATCTTACATGGTGGTTATGGTACCGTTGACTGGACTCGCCGGGCTCTGCTTCTGATGCCCGTGACTTACTCGTTTCGTAACTGAGAGCCTGTATCTCCCGGTCCCGTTCACCCATCTCGCCCGTCCCCTGCACCTCCTTCCCTCCGGCAACAGCCAATTTGTTCTCTGCATTTATGGGTCTGTCTCTGCTTTTGCTTGTTTGTTGCTTTTCAGATTCCACGTATGAGTGAAATCATAGTGTTTATCTAAGTCTGACTTCACTTAACGTGATACCTTCGAGATGCATCCATGTCTCAAGTGGCAAGATTTCGTCCTTTTGTGATTGCCGAGTAATATTCCACTGTGTGTGTGTGTGTGTGTGTGTGTGTGTGTGTGTGTGTGTGTGTACACATATCACATCTTCATCCATTCTTCTATCGAGGGACCCTTGGGTTGCTTCTATATCTTGGTGTCGTAAATAACGGTGCTGTAAACACAGGAGTGCATGTATCTTTTCAAGTTAGTGGTTTTGCTTTCTGTTTTGAATTACTGTTTTTGTTTTCTTAGTGCTTTTGTTTTTTGTTTTTTGTTTTTTTTTTGAATGACTTCTTTTGTTTTCTTTGGTTAAATACTCAGTAGGGGAATTACTGGATCATAGTGTACTTCTGTTTCTAAGGTTTTGAGGAACCTGCATACTGTTATCCAGAGCGGCTGCGCCAGTTTGCATTCCCACCAACAGTGCACGAGCGTTCCTTTTTCTGCACATCCTTGCCAACCTTTTTCTTTCTTTCTTTCTTTCTTTTTTTTAAATTTTAGCTGCAGAATGTAATCTTACACAGCATTGGGGCTTAACACAAGATCCCATAAGCTGTGATTTTCAAACCCACGCTGTGGCATATTTGGCTGAACTACCCAGAAAACACACACACAAACCCAAACCTGAAACCAAAGGTGAGCTAGACGAGTCTAACTTGTACTAACAATGTAGAAATAGTGTTCCCAAATAAGACTTTATTAATGTGTAAAAAGAACGCAGTTTAATTTAAAATTATTATTATTATTATTTTGGAAGGGCTCAGAGAGAGAGGGAGTATGCGAACGGGGGAGAGGGGCAATGGGGGAAAGAGAGAGAACCCCAAGCAGACTCCACGCTCAGCGGGAAGCCCGACCTCAGGGCTCAATCCTGTGACCCTGGGATCATGACCTGAGCCAAAATCGAAAGTCAGACGATCAACGGACTGAGCTACCCAGGCGCCCCTGTTTAGTACTAGTGGGGACCCACCAAACTGAATGCACAACCCACACTCGAATCTTGCTTCGTTATTAAAAAAACACCGAATCTCTTCACTTTTCCGTGTTAAATCGCACCTCAGTATCGGCGATTTAAGGCGGGATCGAACGCCAGCCGGGGTCGAGCAGAAACCTGTTGGTGTCTTTCCCATGACATCTGTGAATCAGCCGCGTGGCACACACACCCGCTTTCTGGCCGATATGGGAGCATTTCACAAGCCAGCTATTAATGGTCCGTCGTTATGTAATATTTTCTTTTCTACACCGCTTATTCCCGAGCGCTATAAATTTCTACTTTGACAGAAAATTGGTCCAGCTTTTTTTTTTTTTTTCTTTTTTTCCTTTTCGGTTGTTTCCTTTTTACAACTTTGCCGTTCCATTTTACGGTCTGCTCTGGGAATCCAGTTGGACGCCTTTCCCTTCCTAACGGCGGAATATCTTTGTCAGCTCTTGGCAGCGGGTGCCGAGGCAGCCGGAGCTGGCTCAGACCTCTCCCAGCTCTTGTCAACCATCTCCGCAGGCATTGGGACTTCTCGAAACGCTGGTGCGTTCTCTTTTCCAAGGAGAAAGAGGTCCTGGGGGGTCTCCACGCATTTCTCTTAACTCCTTCAAGTGACAGGTTTGGCTTAAGAATTCAGCTTGTCCTGAGCGCCTGGGTGTGTCATTCAGCTGGGCATCCAACTTCAGCTCACGTCATGCTCTTGTAGCTCATGCTCTGTCTCTCTCAAAAATAAATAAACATTAAAAAAATTTAAAGAAAACCCAGCTTCTCCTTGTTAGCAATGGAAGACCCCGAAATACTAACCAGGGACCTGTCTCTCAACGCCATACCTTTATTCTCTTCCGTTGATCTGCTTTCGTTACTCCTGTTTGCTGTGCGTTGGTCTTCCATAAGTCTGCTCGTGTACTTTGAAAAACATTCTTTTTTTTTTTTTTGAGAGACAGACAAAGGGTGAGTGGGGGAGGGGCAGAGAGAGAAAGGGAGACACAGAATCTGAAGCAGGCTCCAGGCACTGAGCCATCAGCACAGAGCCCGACGCGGGGCTCGAACTCACGAACTGTGTGATCATGACCTGGGTTGAAGTCAGACCCTTAACCGACTGAGCCACCCAGGCGCCCCTGAAAAACATTCTTTAAGTAATGACGAAGAATCCTTTGGGTAGGGTTTCAGTACAGTAGTAGATTTTGTTTCCACCAAGGCAAGATGTGTCTGGAAAACCCACTTTTAAAAATCTTTGTTTATTTGACGTGTCCGTTGGCCCCCTCACCTTTGTAATATTGAATAAAGTTAATGGCGGTAAAACCTTGGTTTGCAAGCATAATTCGTCCCGGAAACACGCTTGTAATCCAAAGCACGTGGATATCAAAGCAAATTTCCTCATAAGAAAGTGGAATCTCAGTGATTTGTTCCACAACCCAAAAATAGTCGTATAAAAGTGATTATGAGACTGTAATATAATAGATTGTAAAGAAAATACAAAATATAAAAAAAATAAATTAACTTTCCTTTGAAAACCTTCGTGGCTGGTGCGAGGGAGACGAGAGGGGGTTATTGTGTAGGACGACTTTCACGATCACTAACGGAATCCCTGCTGTCTGTTGGCTCAATGGAACCTTTTTCTTTTCTGGCAGCTTTAGCAAGGAATGTATCCGACGACACTTGCGTGTGTCTCCTTTTGAGGATTTCTCGGAAAAGGGACATTGCATTCACGAGACAGAGAGACAGAACACCGTTGGCTCATTTGCAATCTTGTGTCTTTTGGCGTCACGTACAACTCGTTTTGCAAGACATCATTTGTTTATCAAGTTAAAATTTATTAGAAATGTTTGCTCGTCTTGCGAAACACTCACAGAACTAGTTACTCGCAACCCAAGGTTTTACCATCTTTAAAACAGTCCCAAGTATTATAATATGTAGACAGTGTACTATTTAACTGATGTGGTAAATATATGCTATTTATTTATTTATGTATTTATCTATTTATTTTTGAGGCATGAGCAGGGGAGGGGCAGAGAGAGAGAGGGAGACATAGAATCTGAACCAGGCTCCACGCCCGGAGCTGTCAGCACAGAGCCCAACGCAGGGCTCGAACTCATAGACCGTGAGATCATGGCCTGAGCTGAAGTCGGCCGCTCAACTGACTAGTCACCCAGACACCCCCATATTATGCTATTTAAAACCGTGCGCTGGTCTTAAACATAGCACAGGAATAAAACCTACTTAAGCATGTATAAATTCACACGACTGCCAATGTCTACTTTGAGCATGGTTACGTAGACTTTACAACTGTGTCAGACTATATAAATGTTTAGATGCTCTTTCTCTATTGTTTTTCCTCAGACTCCATGTTTATAAGCTACTCTTGGCTAATGAGGCAGCCTGTGGTATTCTCCTAAAGAAGCCCTAGAGTTTCCTGATATCACTCTTACCTTTTCCTAATTTTACCTCAAAATCTTCCAACAACTCACCTTGTAACGGCCGCCCGCTGGCTACACGGTCGATTCTTGGGCTTTTGTTAGGGGCTCAGTTACAGCAAGAGCCTGGCTCTGTTTACACCCCAGAACACACATCTCACTACCAATGGGAAGATTAAAGAGGAAATATTTCAAAGCAAACAACTGATTGCCTTGTAAATTATGGTTTCATAACCTTCATGGTCAAATTCCACCCTTAAAAGAGGTTTTCTCAACACCTCACTCTCTGCCACGTCACTCTCTGGGGTGGGGCGTCCTATACACTATGAGGTGTTGAGCAGTGTCCCTAAAGTTTCCACCCACCACGTGCCAGTAACACCCCCCTCCCTTCCACCTGTGACCACCCAAAACATCTCCAGACGCTGTCAAATGTCCCCTGGAGATACAGTCAGCCCAGGTGGGAAACCACGGTCTTAAAGAATATTTTGATGTCAGGGGCCGATGAAGGGGTGCTAAAAAGAAAGAGTTCAGGGGCGCCTGGGGGCTCAGTCGGTTAGGCGGCTGACTTCAGCTCAGGTCATGATCTCACGGTCTGTGAGTTCGAGCCCCGCGTCGGGCTCTGTGCTGACGGCTCATCAGAGCCTGGAGCCTGCTTCGGATTTTGCGTCTGCCTCTCTCTCTGCCCTTCCCCTGCTCATGCTCTGTCTCTGTGTCTCTCAAAAATAAATAAATGTTAAAAAAAAAAAAAAGAAAGAGTTCAATTACACACTTACAACAGCATCGATCTTGGTGCCCAAGCAAGAGCCTGAATCGTCACACTTGCAAAGCTAGGATGCGTTGCGCCAATGCACCAAACCGGGAGGGTGAGCTCGGCTTGTGGGGTCACCCAGTTGGGTCCAAACCAGTTCACGCAACCAGAAAGTGCCCTGGGGAAGGACCTAACGTAGGGAGCAAGGGGTCTTTGAAGATGTCTGTGTGGGTGCGTGCAAAGGGCATTGTTTGGTGGATTCTATTTCCTACCTCTGGTTCCTTCTTGGCGTTTCTGCAAACATCGTGACAACGTTTGATCTCTCGCAAAGCCAAGAGAATCGTAAGCAGAAGGAGACAGGATGGGCAGTTGGAGGAACCTTGGACAGTGAATCAGAGACCTGAGTTTGAGTCCAGGTTGTGCATCGACTGGGAGCCAAGATAGCGGGCAACCTAGATTTCGTCACTAGTGATGCCTACGGTCGCTCTGACTCTCTGCTCAAAGCCCTGCAGCGGCTCGCTGCTGCACTCTGAGCCAGACGGCATCCTCACAATGTGTGCAAAGCCACCCTTGCTCTGCCGTCCAGCACGTCTGACTCTCCGTCGTCTCTGGTCACTCGGTTCCGGATGCTTCGGCCCCTTCGCTGATTTAGGACATCCCTACAGCAACACCTGCCACAGGAGCTTTGTTTCACCCCATTTCTGTGTTTTTCCCTGAGTCTGTCTCCTCCCTGTGTATAGAAGAGTCCCCTTGTCGCACAGTCCTGCTTCCCCGCGTGCCCGAGTCTGACTCGACTGTCTGTGTTTGCTTCCGTGAGTCTGTCTGTCAACCCGACAGTTGGCCTCTCCTTTCCCGAACGACGCACCGTCCCGTGGAGTCACGGTGTAGAGCACACGTTATAAAGAAATCGTTATAAATCACTCTCCACCGTCCATTCAACTTCTGAACTTGGCCACTGATCCCCCGGGGAAGGGCTGGCCTGTTATTTCGGGTTATGAATGCCCAATAAAACGTTCATTAATTTCATTGGTCACTGGTGTGGCCACTTTTATATTTTGAGTACAGTCGGTGCGACGTTGGGAGGAGCTTTCGCCGACGGGGACCCGCCGTGTTTCTAGAACATTCGAAAATAAAATAGCACGTCTCCTAACGTACGTTATGGTCCACTTGCTCTGACCGGCACGGAGGTTGCAGTGGACGGTGACTCAGCGCCGTACCTGTTCCGGTTTTCAGGTTTACCGCTCTGCTTGGCATCCAAGTGGAAGCTGATGTCGGGAGGCATGTGTCTTACGTGTTTATGTTGAGGCTGTTGGGTTTGCTGGTTCTGTTTGAGGACCGCCCGGTCACTCACACGTTTCTGTCGGTGTTGTGTTTCAGTTACGTTTGCACCTGTCACCGTCACCACGAGAAGCATCCCTGCTTGAAAACCGCTCCGTGGCTTGCAGGTGACACGCGGCTATTACGCCCTGGAAACTCTGCTGTAGCCGTCGGTAGCTTTAGAAGGTCTCGGGCAGTCGTGTTACTGGGGCGCCTGGGTGGCTCCGTCAATTAGCGTCTGACTCTCGGTTTTGCCTCAGGTCACGATCTCATGGTTTGTGGGTTCGAATCCCGAGTCGGGCTCCTTGCTGATAGCGCGGAGCCTGGCTTGGGATTCTTTCTCTCTCTCTTTCTCTCTGCCTCTCCCCTGCTCTCTCTCTCTCCGTCAAAATAAATAAGTAAACTTTAAAAAAATATAAAAGAAACAAAATGGATAAACCTCTCTTTTGCAACAGAGGACGATTTCTGAGACGTAATTCTGAGTACCTCGTGAAAAGGGCGCACCTGGGGGAACTGTATACATCTGTCCGTGTGCATCTGTGAGACCCGCATCCAAAAGAATGTTCTGGAAACCTACCCTCAGTGGGGCATCTGGTGGCCTGCACGTCCCCATGCGAATATGCTAACAGTTCCTTTTACTCACCGCCCGTTCCGTGGTGGCGCGTTTAGACTGAACCCTGCCCCTGACAGCCGTGTGGTGCCCCCTTCCCCGGGGGAGGCACAGACCTGTGTTCGGCACGGCGATCACGCACAAGAAAGCAAATTTTCAGGAGACGATAAATTACATTTCTTAGAAACAGGTGAATTATGCCCTTTCAGAGTAACTGGACAGTGAGTGTTAGGCAAACGTTCAGTCTGAATAATTAGGCGTTCCGAGTATACATGCCGCCCCGGGCAGCCAGGTAATCACAGCTGCGTTCCCAGGAGCAATGTACTTTTTAATTTTTGGCTCCTTCAAGGGAGAACGGTGATTATCTCTGTATGTTTTCATGGTTTTTTTTCTTTCTTTCTTTTTAATTGGGCTATCAGATCTAACATCTGCTCATTATTTCGTGCGTGCCTCAAGCCAGATCATTTCAGAGTCTATTTTGGGCTCATCGTGTGTTGCCTGTGGCATTTGAGGAATGCACGTGTTTTCGTTTATGGCAGAAACTTGCTGAAAGTCGAAGGCACCTTTCATTTCCGAAATATATTTCAGTTCGGGGAGGCTTGGCTGGGTCCGTCGGTATACAGCATGTGTCTCAGAACCTCAGGGTCGTGCGTTCAAGCCCCATGTTGGGCGTGGAGCCTACTTAAAATTAAAAAAAAAAAATAGATAAGATAAATTAAAACAGATCTATTTCAGTACCACAGCAAGCCTTCAGCAGATGCTTTAAGAGATGGGTTATTATTTGAGTCGCACAACAGAGACCGGAGGTGAAAATCAGCCCCGGTTCCGGCTTCGATGAATTCTGCATTGTACACCTCTTCCAAATAAGCGTCAGGACCGTGTTCAAGGGTTAAAAACGACAGATGAGAAAAGGTGAAACCACATTGTGAGCTAATGTTCTGTGAAATACAAGAATATCAGGGCTTCTGGGGTCATGTGTGTAGTAGAGGAAGATGGGTATACATCTCTAATTTTATTGGGAAGTCAAGTTCGGCTGAACTAGTTAGCAGTCCGGACAGCATTAACACAACTTCAAATGAACATTTAGCAGCACACGGAATAGGGCTGAGCTCCGTCCAACACAGTCCATGAGAGCGTCTGTGATTTTGTCATTAAAAAAAATTTTTTTTAATGTTTATTTTCGAGAGACAGAGTGCGAACAGGGGAGGGGCAGAGAGGAGGGAGATGCAGAATCCAGAGCAGGCTCCAGGCTCCGAGCTGTCAGCACAGAGCCCGACACGGGGCTCGAACTCAGGAACCGCGAGATCATGACCTGAGCCGAAGTCGGCTGCTTAACCAACTGAGCCACCCGGGCGTTCCTGTAATTTGTGATTTTTGGTAATGGAGAGCACCCTCGTTATTGGAATTCTCTCCTTCCCTGGTCATTCATCAAGACCAAAGATCAGCACAGAGACAGGGCGCGTATCTCCCCGCGGACAGGGCTGCCCTTACGAGGTTTCCGTAGCGGATTGTGAAAGCATTCGCTGTTGCCAGGAGATGGCGGGTTGAGTGAACTCCCCCGTCCCGGCTGCTAGGAATACATGATGTCAATAAATAATTTCGACATCAACAGTAGATCCTATAATTATTTATAATGTCTGTTCAGCGTTGGCTCTCCAATGCCTTTGAGACTCATAAAGGCAAGAACCGTATTTCTTCCATTAATGATGATATACTTAGCAGCTCACGCACACACCACACACACAGAGTTACATAAAGAATATGAAAACACATGAGCCTTGTGTCTCCTACGTTATTCAAGAATCTGCTCTTTCTCATTGGTTTCACTTCGAGAAAGCTTGCCCTTGTAATGCCAAAAACAGTTTTCACCATTTCCGCGGGGAGCCTATTAGAAGAATCTTACTGCATTTCCTTGACCCTCCACAGAAATACGCTGAGAGTAATTCAGTTTGTGTTTGGACCCAAGGAGGACATTGGAACAACTGCTACGGCTCTGATTTTCTCCCGCCTTCTGTCGGGATGACCTCCGGTCACGCCCAGGCTCCGCGGGGACGAGGTGCCCTCGAAATTCCTCTCTCTCAACGTCATCTTGGAGAACCTCTCTGGGCATGGCGGTTGTCGGCCACGGATTCGCAGATCGCGTCGGAGTCTGGCTCAAGTCTTCCCGACCAACCAGAATGCGGAGTCTCCCCCGGCACCCACCGCGGCAGCAACGCCCAGAGCCCCAACTGGGCTCCTTGCCTACTTCCTCCCCTCCCCAGGGACTGGCCCCCCGCTCTGCAAACGAGCATGAGCTTCGGGCACTCATCAGGAGGGCAGGCTTTCTAGAACCTCATTCAACGAGAAACCATCGATTCTTGAGTATTATAGGAGACACGAGGCTTCCGTGCTCTGCTGTATGTGTTTTCGTAACAGTGAACACGTGTAGGTGCTGCCGATTCACGCTCTCCGTAAGTGTCTCGAGCCCCACGACGGTGCTGGGAACCAGGGGAGCCCCTTAATCGCCTCACGGAGAATGAAAAGCCACTTTCTCAGAGGGAGATGGTGGGGCCAAGAGCTTGTGAGTTTACCCTGAGATCCTGCCTCCGTGGTGGACACAGGGGGGCCCTGGGTCGGCTCTTGTCTGGGACCAGCTCGGGCAAGCTTGGGAAGAAAGCAGGTATCAAGGGGCGCCTGGGTGGCTCAGTCGGTGCAGCGTCCGACTCTAGATTTCAGCTCAGGTTGTGATCTCACGGTTCGTGAATTCAAATCTAAAATTTTTTAATGTTTATTTATTTTTGAGAGAGAAAGAGGGGAGGGGAGGGGCAGAGAGGGAGGGAGACACAGAATCCGAAACAGGTTCCAGGCTCTGAGCTATAGGCACAGAGCCCCACGTGGGGCCCGAACTCATGGACCGTGAGACCATGACCTGAGCTGAAGTTGGACGCTCAACCAACTGAGCCACGCAGGCACCCCTCACAGTTCATGAGTTCCAATCTTGCCTCAGGCTCTGTGCTGGCAGCGTGGAGCCCGCTTGGAATTCTCTCTGTCGCCCCCTTTGCCCCTCCCATGCTCTCTCTGTCTCTCAAAAAAAAATAAATTTACTAAAAAAGTAGATATCATGAGTACAGGGCTTGACTTAGGTACAAACACATAGGACAAACATTTGCCGTCTTAAGAGATTTTTTGTTTGTTTGTTTTGCCCCTTTTTCCTTTGTGGGCTTTACCCCGGACAATTTCAATGGCTGAGTGTCAAATTGTACCATGAGAGGTCACACGTTTGGTGACTGGCGTGACTTCTAATCATGCAGAGACCTCTAGAGCAAATTGTCCCCGATAGACAGTCACGTAGACTTAAGACAACATAATGCCTGACTTGCAAAAGTAGCTTCAGAAGGACAGTGTTTAAATATTCCTCCAACACCAAGATGATATTATTACAGTATCGTCTGCTCCTTAAAAAAAAAAAAAAAAAGGCACTAGTGTCTGCTCACAAAGGTAGCTTTGCCAGGTAAAACATAGGAGGCTCAGTTAAACTTGAATTTCGGGTAAATGATGAATAATTTTTAAAGTATCAGTATGTCCCAACTGAAACTCGAATTTTGGGCAAATCATGAATCATTTTTTTAAAATTTTTTTATTTATTTTTATTTTAGAGAGAGAGAGAGAGAGAGAGCATGAGCACAGGAGTGGCAGAGGGAGAGAGAGAGAGAGAGAGACAGACTCTCGGGCAGGCTGCATGCCCAGCACAGAGCCCAACTTGGGCCTCGATGTCACGACCGTGAGACCATGACTTGAGCTGAAATCAAGAGTCAGATGCTCAAGCGACTAAGGCCTATGAATAAAGTTCAAGTATGTCTCACATGTCCATGGGACATACTTATCCTTCAAAAGTTACTCATTTTAGAAAATTTATTTACTTAGACTTAAAAATAAGTAGCTATTAAGTATGTCCCAAATTTCCATGCCATATACTTACACTGTGAAAATGACTCCTTTTTCTTCCAAATTTATTTACTTATTCTTACAAATCATTCCTTATTCTCCTCCAGTTCAAACGTAACTGGTTAATGTATTAGCGGTCAGGGGAGGTATGTCCCACGTAACATCTGGGACATGCTTGTCCTCGCGGGCATCCCTTGTGCGTGAACCCGGCAGCCGTCCCCAAAGGGCAGTGTTGCAAGTTGTTCGTGACGGATGAAAACCCGTCCTGTGATCTTCACATGCTTTTACTCAGAAAGCAGTCTAAACAGGATTGACTCAAAGAAAACAAATCTCAGCAAATAAGAGAATGAGACTCTCCGTCATTGAGGAGACGGGATCGGCAATGAAGAAGTCGTGCTCGAAAACAGCCGGAGAACGACCCCGGAAGGAAAGGCACCCGAGACGCCCTGAGAGTTCTTTTGTTAACAACGCAAACTCTTCAGGGTGGCGTTTGTCCCAGAGTTGGCAAAGCCCTTAACATTAGAGACAATAGATCGCGTGGCCTCGTGTGTTTGTGAGCGCATCTCGGCAAGCATCTTGCATACGTCCCCGAGGGGCTCTATGCGGTTTTGACGTTGCGTAGAGTAACTACCGGACAACTGCATGCAATTTAGTAATTGTTTTATTATATTCCTATAATTCGGGTTCTCCCACTCCTCCTGCCGTTGCCGGGGACGTCAATACTGATTCGTGTAGAAAAAATAAACACAAGGCTCTCTTCCTACTGTCTTTAAGGCTTTACGATAATAAGTAAACAGCTCGTGCCCGGCCCTCCCGTGTTTATACAGGTGGCCTCTGTTTCTCTGGGCAGAGGAGAGCGTGGTGAATTGATGAATTCACCGGTTTTCCATGCGCCGTGACATTTTGTTTTGAGAAGACAATGACCTAGAAGCAGAAGTCTATTGAATCCACATGTGGCCAACTTGAGAAAGGCGTACCGGCTTGAGACAGAGTTGTTTTTGCTGGAGACGAACTCGGTAGGCGTGCAGCAGCACTGGCAGAGACGGCGCGTTCTGCGGAAAGTGTGCGAAATGTGCTTTGCAGATGAAGCGGTTGGAACAGATCACCCTGCGCATCCACAGGGCGTTCATGACAACTGGGTTTTTATTGAGATTCTAGAAAAGGGAAAGACAAGCCAGAGTACGTCTCTTCCTACGGTCACCACGAGACATCCGGATTGCATGGCTCCAACACACAAACGTGGTTTTCATTAACGAAAAGGGAACTTTGGGCCAGTAGTAACGGTACCGATCCTGCTTCGGGTTACCTGAGATTTATGCTATTTCTGGTCCAGAGCTCCTGGTTTTTAGAGCAATCGCTTATAATAGTTTATTGACAGGTTGGGCCACGAGCTATAGAACAGAAGTGAGTTATCAGAAGGATCATCAACATGGGCCATGGGAGAAGAAAGGAGAGAATGAAGGGAGGGAGGGAGGGAGGAAGGAAGGAAGGAAGGAAGGAAGGAAGGAAACGGAGGGGAAGAGGAGGGACAGAGGAAGGAGCGAAAGTGGGGGGGTGAGGAAGGAAGGAAGGGAGAAAGATGAAGGGAGATGACAGGAACACTTAACAGGTGACCAGATGGTTTAGTGTGTTAGAGACAGAGTTGTGTGTTGGTGACAGGTGTATACCAAGAGAGAAGAGACAGAATTACAGAATCCTACGGAGTCGGACATGGAAGCTGTAGGCATGGGAGGGGTCACCTGCTCTAATTCAGTGGACTTTCCCTTCTCTAGCCTTTCTTTTTCTGTCTGTTGTTTCTCTGGTCATAGACGATGCCGTCGTGGTCAAGGCCATGTTTAAAAAACAAGCCACGCTCCAAACCTGTATTGTGGGAGGAAGGTAATAATAATATTACATCTTTATGTTTCTTTGGAAATAGTGCAAGGGAGAGAACACACAGATTGGAGGAGGGCGTGGTATGATCGCAGAATGATTTGAAAAAAAAAAAAAAAAACTAAACAACTGTTGAGTTAACGGCTATTTCAGTAACAAGGTGTATGGTGCGTATTTCCTCTCTGTATGAGAAGACTACAGTTGAGGTCCCGCAGAATCGCGTTCCCGCAACCTCAGGATGTGGGGAGGAGGCGTCGAATGGATCAGCCCTTCTGCACACCCGGGTGACTTCAGCCTAGATGTGAAGTACTTGCTTGGAGGAGGAAGGCCCGTCTCGTTGGACAGGACGGGGACACTCCGGGAACTCCCCCGGTAACATTCCGTCGTTACGCACGGTGCTTGGTGATCGGGGGTGAGGGGTTTGTGGGAGGAAGCTGTAGAGGAGTTAAACCCCCCCCAACTCCCTACTCGTCGGTTGGATTGTGTGTGCTGCATCCAGAGAGTTGCTGAAGGGACCAGACGGGCCGGAGCGGGAGGCAAGGGAGGCTTTAAAAGGAGGCGATGCCCAGACCGCACAGAAAACGTACAATCCACAGCAGAAACCAGTACACTCTGCACGGTGTCCCACTAAGATGTCTTAAACAGGATCTCGAAAGCAAAGATTGTAAGTGAAAAAAAAAAAACAAAAAACAGGAATTTTATTCCATTGAAATGAAGGTGTTGCATCAAAGGCACCATGGCCAACTTTACTTGATGGTCGAAAGGATGGAAACACTTACTTGTAATATCCAAATATTAAAAAAAGTAATTCTTTTTTTTGAGAGAGAAAGAGAGAGAGGGGGGTGCAAATGAGAGAGCGGCGTCAGAGAGAGAGAATCCCACAAAGGGCAGAGAAAAAGAGAGAGAGAAAGAGAGCAGAGACAGAGAGAAAGGAGAGGGAGAGGAGGAGACGAGTGGGGCTCAGTGGGGCTCATGTTTTTACCTGAAGCAGGTGTGGGACTCGAACTCACCAGCTATGAGATGATGACCTGAACCGATGTCAGGTGCCTCCCAAAAAAGCAATTCTTATCTAGAATACAGGCAGGACTCTTGCAAATGAACCAGACAAAACCGTAAAACCCTATAAAAACGGGCAAAGTATAAGAATGAGCAATGAGGAAAAAAAAAAAGAGTAAACCCTGTTAACAAATGACCATTCATGATGAGAGAATTGCAAACGAAAGCAGCAGTGAGAGGCAGTTTTGTACGCATTGGGATCATACACTCCATAAAACAAGAACACACCTAGTTGTCTCCAGGGGATGAGAAACTGGCAGCTTTCCTGCCCCAGTGGCGATGACCAATACTGGGGTTGCCATTTGGAAGAGCGTCTGGCCAGACTTTAGATTTGCTTCCAAATAAGTAGACAGCTCAGGGCCCAGCAACATCCTTTGCTACATACACGTCCTGGAGGAATTCCTACCGAAGTGCGTACGTGACACGTCCAGCATACTATTCCACGTGGCTTAGGAAATCGAGAGCTGCTTAGGTAGCCATCAGCATGCAAAGTTCGTAAAATGTGGTCGTCGCATGCCGCGTGCAGATCTACAACAGAATCGTCGGCTATCTGGCAACATGATTAGGTCTTAAAAACATTGTGTTGAGTGTTTCAGAAATACGATGAGATTTATAGCACCGCGCTATTTATATAAATGAAAAACACATCCTTGCAAGGCGGTGCAACACCACGTATGTTTCAAGCCAGAGGCAGAGTGAAGGGCAGATGTCTGACAGATTGCACGGGGAGTGGACATGTCAGAGCGCGGACGCGGGTGAAGGGGAAGATGCCCGTTAACGAGGGTGGCGGCTGTGAGACCAACGGTTAACTCACCTCTTGGCACAGAGGTCTCAGGAAAAATACCGACGACAAATACAGATGAGTAAGTAGCGTGTTGGCAGGAAAACACATAAGAATGAGGACGCGTACAAGAACCAAAGACATGCTGGAGGTCGAGACGTCACGGTGAGTTTAGTTCAGGCTTTCCCCATCTTGGCACAACATTTGGGGACTGGATCCTTCTTTATGGCAGGACGTCCTGGGCACTGTAGAGTGTTCGGCAAGCGAGCCTGGTCTCCACCCGACAGACGCCAGTAGCATCCCCAATTGTGCCATTTAGGCATTGCCTCCGTCCTCCGGAAGAAGAGTCACAGTCACTCCCACTGAGGATGGTTTACGGAAGGGAAAGCAAGAGGGCGCTCCAGGGAAAAGGAAAGAAAGGGAAAAGGAAAGAAAGCAGGGTCGTGAGTGGCTTACAAAATACCTGGGATCATGCTGAAGAACGCAAGAAGGGAGTCCATAAGTGTCCTGTAGATGCTTCGAACCCTCCAAACGTTGGAGGCCACCCTGCCCTTGGAAACGCCCCTGCAAAACAGAACGTTAGTCATCTCGTTACAGCAGGGTTCTTGGTGTTTTTTTCCCGTATTTCCGAGGGTATCTGGAGGTGCAGGTTGGCGGCCGTGGTGGTTACACACACGCTCCAAGTGGCGTCTTAAGAGTCTTCCGCGGGCTGCCACCCCACCCTCCTTTCTGCTTCATGTCATCAGGGGACAGAGTCTCCACATCATTTTTCTCGTTCCTCTTGATGCCTCCCGCATCAGACCCGCGTCTGCTCGAGGCGTCGCCCTTGTTGGCGAACAAGGAGATGAGGAGACCACTCAGCGCCCCCCGTTGGACTCACGGTGACGATCCTTAGGCAAGTGGGCTGAGAAGAGCCTCTCCCTGCCTCTTCCTCCTTAACGCCTGGCGTATTGTGGGTTTCCCGGTCTCCCTATGGACGCTCCTTCCCTGTTCACCCCTCCCCTTTCCGGGACCCCTGCCGCCTCACGTAGCCGGGCGACAGTGCCTCGATTCGGCAGAGCCTTTATTGGGCATAGTCTGTTAGCATCTTCCCCGTGCGTTTCCTAACGTAGACACCGGGATACAAATCCCAGGTTGATCTCTGTTCCCTTTCGTCCTTGCTGCGTGGCCCTGGGCTTATGAAGTCAGGGGGTAGAGGGGCATCTAAACGGAAGGAGCCAACTGGAGAGAGAAAAAGTAAGACACACAAAAATGGAAGAACAGAAGCAAGATGAGGGGTGAGGTTGGGGGAGGAGGCTGAGCATCCGCCCAATTTGGGGACACGGAGGGTGGATTAGAGGTTACAATCCGGTCGTCATATGGGAGAAACGGGACTTTGCGGGCTGTATATGTGGTCTCTAGAGTGTTTAGCTATGAATTTATTAACACATTTTAGGTTATAGGAATAACCATTATGCCTTTTACCTCTGTAATTAAATTATTGTATATTATATGATTAGTACGTTATAAATTGTAATCTAGCATACACTGTGAATTATAAGACGGCACGTCCAGCCGGCATCTGAGCACAGAAACTCTCGTTTGCAACCGCTTCAGTGTGACTTAGCAGACAGCTCAAAGTCTTTCCATACCGCCACCTGGCTCAGTCACCAACCTACCCCACTGGACGCAGCGGGCGTTCAAGCCTGCACACTCTCAGCCACGCACCATCCAGACTTCACCGCTGCAGGCTCGCACATTAGTCCGTGCTTACTATTTTATAATTTTATTTTCTTTATTTTCATTACTTTATAATTTTAAGTATGTTTTGTCTGTCGCCTTTTCATTGTGGTTATGTCTGTCATTTGGACCCCGATTCGGGAGTAACAGAATATCCGTTCATTTCTTTGAATTCGGCGGGCTTCTTCCGTCTGTCGGTTCGGGTCTTCTGTGCCAGCCCAGAAATGTTTATTTTTCTCTGGCTTTTCCTTTTGGGATTTCTGTTCATCGGACAGGCTTGTCTTCTTGGATGCAAAACATCTTTCACGGCTTTGTGCGATCTTTTCTGTGTATTACGAAAAAACAGTAGAAAGTCTTCAGCGTTTTGGTAAAGTTCTTGCATTTTGCCCAGTTACAGGGTTGCACCCTGTAAGGACCGGCGGACTTACAAACCCAATCTCGTGTCTCCATCTAAGCTGGGCGTTGGTTGATCTTTCCTTAATGAATGTCTCCTTGTACGTGTCGTAAATGACGTGACATTGTGTCCTTACAATTTTCACACGCCGTGCCCAAGGTGTGGTGAGCCTCCATAATTATTCGTCTCTGGATGCAGCTTAGAAAAGGTGACTGTCTTCAGGAATGATTTTAAAAAAGAGAAAACAAACAGGGAAATATTCCTTTTTATCCCTGGACTGGAGAGAAACACACGGCATGGCTTTGATGAGATCCTTCTGGTAAAAGTTGCTGTGCTAACGAAAACAAGGGGGGAAATTTCTTCGGCAAAGCCAGTTTGCTAAAGGTGGAGCGAAGCCAAAAATAATTTTTTTTTGAAAGGGTGTTCTTTTTCTTCCTCCAAATTGATCCAATATAAATGTACATTTCGAGGTCTCCTTTGGTGACCTTTGTGGGCTGGGGCGTTAAAATAGAGCCTGGCCCGTAACCTTGAGAAAATCGCTTGCAGGGGCGGACCCCTTGGAAAACGATTACGGTCGGGCGAGCGTGGCGTCTTTAACCGCAAACAGCTGCGTCTCGCCAACCGCTGGACGGTGGTCATCGCACTGCGATCCTAGGTGTGGTTCGTCTGGAGAAAGCCAGCGTGCTGACTTCATAGTAAACTAGTCTCGGGCGAGAACAAAGGCCACGTGGAGATGCAAAGACCCGGTGTCTGACACCGATTTCAAGTCTTTCCCCGCCTCTGCTCTGTGTGCTGTGCAGCTATTCTATTTCCTGGTGACGGCTTGAGTCGCCCCGTCGGTTTCCCCACCAGCTGCAGCTTCGGGGCGGTTGGTAGTGGGGTCCGATGAACCCGTCATCAGTGATGCTTGCCGCAGAGGTAAGAGCGCGATGAGTTTCCGGCGATAGTGCGTTTTCTCCGTTCTTCCAAGAAGGGGACGTTGGGGGAAGACTTGCAATTATTAAATATTTTCAATATTAAGGTATTTTGAAAAGCCATTAATAATGGAGTTTTTGCCCGTCTTATCTATAGGGCATGGCTTTGGGGCTGACGGTAACATGCCCAGTCTACCCAAACAAATCGGTAGGGTGTGGGTTTCCAAAGGGATCAATGAACATGACTTTATATAGGTTCAGGGCTTCATATAGGGCTGTCTGTAGGTGTGAGGCAGAGACTTCTTTCCAATAGCATTACTTTCCACTGACTTTTCCTTTATTGACTTTTTAAATGTTGTTTTTTTAACATTTTTTCATTTTTGAGAGATCGAGAGACAGTGTCTGAGTGTGGAAAGGGCAGAGAGAAGGAGACACAGAATCCAACGCAGGCTCCAGGCTCTGAGCTGTCAGCAGCACAGAGCCCGACGTTGAGCTTGAACCTACGAACTGTGAGATCATGACCTGAGCTGAAGTCAGACACTCAACCGACTGGGCCACCCAGGCAGCCCCCTCTCCAGCTAAGCATGCGTTGACTCAAACCCCACAAAATTGGAAGGCAAGTGTGCAAACGTACGACCAAGCCTGTCGTGAGGGTTAGGGGAGCAACTTTGTCTGCCGTTGGCGTGGGGCTCCGTTGCAATTCGGTTTGCCCTAAAACGATAGACTCGAGAATATTCACGTAAACTTTGGAGCACTACAAACAGAACCCAGAAGAGTCTTGGCAACAGGAATCTTCTCCCTGGTTCTGTCTCGGAATGTGAGCATGGATCCCAAAATGCTTGCAACCTCACAGGGTCACAGCGATGAGGTTTAGCTACCACATTCCACGTGGGCCTGGTCTATGGTGACCCCGTCCTGCCTTCAGATGGTGTCTCCTGCGGCAAGAAGGAACCAATTGCAGTCCAAACACAACACCAAGCAAAAACTCACCTAGTATGTGTTAACATCCAGAGTAGAATTAGTATTTAAAAACGTGGTCGGTGGGAGTGCCTGGGTGACTCAGTCGGTTGATCGACTGACTTCAGCTCAGATCACAGTCTCGTGGTTCATGAGTTCGAGCCCCGCGTCGGGCTCTGTGCTGACAGCTTGGAGCCCGGAGCCTGCTTCAGACTCTATGTCTCCCTCTCTCTCTTTCCCTTCTCTGCTCACACTCTGTCTCTCCCTGTCTTTCCCAAAGATAAATCAAAACATTAAAAAAACATATTTTTAATGCAGCAGGTGCCAGAAACACTGGAAAGAGACTCACGTTTTGGAAGTTCACGTGGTCCTGTTAAGGTTTCAGTTGCTAACGGTGTGACAGCTTCCATTTTCAACACAGTTGAGAACTTGCCTCTTTGTGACAAAGGTCTTGTAAATGAGCCCTTTCCTATTATATATTGCTTACTGTTTAACATATTTTAATCTTTATTTATTTATGTATCAGAGAGAGAGAGAGAGAGAGAGTGCAGGCAGGGGAGGGACAGAGGGCGAGAGAGAATCCCAAGCAGACAGGGTCCTGTCCGTGCAGAGCCCAACACGGGGCTCAAACTCAGGAACCGTGAAGATCATGACCTGAGCTGAGATCGAGACTTGGGTGCTCAACCGACCGAGCCACCCAGATACCCGTTATCATTATTGATTTCTTGTTGCAGTTACCTACCCTCCAGAACACCCCAATTAGGTGGTTTGCTTTCCTGTGCACCTGCCTCATACTTTCCTTGGTTCCCAACGTGAATTTTTGCCTACGTTGATTCTCCACGTCCTTACAGACAAATAAAACCCAATCTTCAACACGGGGCATCACGGGCTGCTCCTCTGGAGACTCTTCTGCGGCTCTCTTTCCAGGAAACCCTCTCTGTAGCTGGCATTGTAGTCCCGCCTATCACCTGCCAGCTTGGAGCAAACCTTCTGCCTCTCTCCCCAGAGACCGTCAACCCCATGCGTGTGCAAGCAACAGCACCGCCCTGCCAGTGACACCAAATGCAGCCATTAAAGACATAACCCGTATCTAAGAACATCCTTCCAGACACATGCTGGCCAGATGCAGCTGCCCCTTGAACTTCTATTTTTAAAATTTGCTTCCACTGCAGAAATTAACTTTCAAATGAGGGAAGCTTCCGGGGAGGCTGTTTATAGCTCAGAGCGTGGGTCCATCGACGGAGAGGGATGACCTAATCCGTTAAACATACACACATTCCCCCCACACACATGAGCACAGACAGGGAGTATTGTGTGCGGCGGCCGCGGGATCCCACTCTTTCCTGGTCAGCCCCACCTCTGCTTCCTGTAGAGCAATCCCTGGTTCTATCGAGAAAACACGAAATAGCCCTTCTTTTTTCTCTTTCAAGAGCGAGCCCTGCGGGTTTTTGTTAGGTTTTGTAATGGGATTTTTCTCCCCATTTGGGGTATAATGTGCGTGAGAGTCAAGAAAAAGGTTTACCAAAGAACGCACCAACATCTAGACTAGAATATGTGTGCGTGTGAGTCTTGACCAAAATCTAATTCCTCGTGGCCAGCCACACTGCCTTCGGATTCAGGACAATTATAAGTTTATTAGAGTTGGCGTGATTAGAGCTGTCCAAATTTTAATGGAAAAACCACGGGGCTCAATCTTGACTTCACTGTGACTTCTCCCACAGAGCTTCCCAGCCAGGGATACACAGACCCCTGTGCACACTTTGATTTTATTTTATTTTATTTTATTTATTTATTTATATTTTTGAGAGACATGGAGTGAGCAAAGGAAGGGCAGAGAGAGAGGGAGACACAGAATCCGAAGCAGGCTCCTAGCCGTTAGCACAGAGCCTGACGTCGGGCTCGAACCCACAGACTGTGAGATCATGACCTGAGCTGAAGTCGGCCGCTCAACCAACTGAACCCCCCAGGTGCCCCCACACTTTGATTTTAACACAGTGAGATGTTTCTCGGACTTCTGCCCTCCACGGTTGAGAGAGGGTAAGTGGCTATGCAGCCCTAAGAAATTAAGGCGGCTTCCTATCTTGGTGACGGTGGGCCGTTTACCTAAGTCCGCAGAGCCCCATCTTGCTCAGGAGAAGACAGCGTGTTCTACGCTCATGGCCCCATGGGACACTTTCCGCTGGGCTTAGTCTACTGGGCAGAAGCCGGTCATGGCCCAAACCCTCTAATGCGCGTGACAGCCCAGGACAGTGTTCTGGCCCCATATGTCAAGAGTCCTCGGGTTCAAAAGCCCTACCTTGTCCAAAGCCGAGATTATTAGGGCCATCTGTATCATCAAAGTTACTGCAGGCTACGGTTTTGCTCTTTCTTCATGACATACCCTAGGTGGTCATTTTTTGGTCTAGCTTCCAGGAGCCGTTTCATTATTAGGTGTCCAACCTGTGTTCACCACTGAGTTTCAAAGCCATACGGGATGGCTTGAGCTTTCGTTACAGAAACAGCCTCTTCCAGGCAATGCTTTCTGGGCCTGTCACTAATTGCCGTGGGTAAAACCAACTCTGAGTTCGAGGCTTCAATATAACAAGCACTGTATTTGCTCATAATGCTTTGGATGAGCAACTTGGGCTGGTCTCCATGGGGAAGTTCTTCTGCTGGTCTTGCCTGGGGTCACTCAAGCAAGGGAGTCAACCACCAACATCAGGGTGGTTTGGATGACACTGGACGGTCTTAGGCCAGTTGACTCCCATGCCTACTGGGTGGTCCTGGCCACTAACCTGCAGCCCTGAGACCCCATGTGAAGAAGCTAAAGTAGCCTCTTTCAGATGAGAACCGCCAGAGACAAGCTCGGGCAACAGCAGCACCAACAGCCAAGCATGTGAGTTCTATTTTATTGAGATGGGGAAGCTTCCCTGTCTATTTCGTCACGAATTCTAACATGGCGCAGAAGTTCATCGTTGGTTCTGCGGGGCCAGAAGTGACGTGCCGTAATGGGGGCAGCCTGTGGGCAGGTGGGAGGTGGCTTTAGATGCGCACACGTCTGGGAGGGCATATTCCTCGTAGGGGCTTATATTATGGCTCTGGGCCAAGGTCGGCTTGGGTTGCTGAGGGAAATTCTCTTAAAATCGAGGAAGTTGGACACCGCGAAAGCAGTATCTCTGTCTTAGACATGATTTTGCTGGTTGATTCCTTAACTCGGATACAGGACAGTGTCTTGACTGCCTAACCCCTTCCATTCAACGTAACCCCTTCCATAACCCGTTAATTCGTAACCCCTTCCATTCAACGGTTTCCCCTTCGTTGGAACGTCCAACAAAGCCCACTGTGAAGGTTCCACGTTTTGTGAGGACACGATGTTATTCCTTTGCACGGAGCAGATTGACTTGGGAGTATTAGTAGCGAGTCTGAATTATAATTGAGATCTTTAAATGTTTCTGTTGGGGTAATTGATATTTCTTTTCATTGATGTAGTTTTTATCCCTCATCTTCTTAATGCTTAAATGCTTGTGTAATCTAAGGGAGAATCAGGCTATCTGTTTCTGATTTATTTTATATTAACTCAGTGAATATTTTTTATATGTACAAGAAGTCTTCTGAGAGTATTTAATATACTATTTTGATCTTTCTGTGCTAAAAGCATGAAGCCATACTTTTTTCCCTAAGGGTAGAAATCTGGAAGAGATTTAAATTATGATCAAAACAGCAAACTCATGAAGTTTGAATGGTTTCTAAACTTGGAAGGAGGAATTTCTCAAACCTCTTTCCTTTTAAGAGAAAATCAGATTTCGATTTCCTGGCGTTGCACAAAATGCTCTATTTTTTTTCGTTGGTGTACATAAGATTCAATTTTTATGTGATGCATTGATTTTCCTACCGATCCTGTTATCATATTTAACTTCATTGAAACCTTTCGCAAACAGCTAAATAATTGATCGATAACGTTAACCTTCTTCTTGCTGGTGTAGGGAGGTATTTAGGAGACGGATATGATTTCAACCTGGTGATGATTTTTCAGGAACATTCGCCCACGTCCATTTCTGTAAGAAGGGAGGAAGCAAACAGATTAAGGAGAACCCGGCGGGGGCATGAGATGTAGGTTACGCACACACCAGTGCGGGGGGGCTGCTGGACGGGAGACACAGAACCGGTCGCCCCCACCACCCGCAAATATCAGAAAACTCTGACGGGTCGCCCGGGTGTCCACAGATGCGTGCCACACAGCGTCGCATTGAAGTCCACTGAAGTGCCCTTGCCCTGAAATAGAACCAGATGCCCTGGAACCACCGTTGGAGAAAGTCTGGCTGCAGGAAGTCTGTCCGTTTCACTGCACGTAACGCCAGAGCAGATTCGAGGAAGACGTCGCTTTCACCATCTTCTTGCAGATGCTTTCTGGAGCTGGAAACTCCCCACGTATTGTTTATTGGATCTCTGGAGTTAAAAATCTGCACTCGGATTTTTAGAATTCCACTGCAGTTAAGAAAAAACTGAGTCGTCCATTCAGTTCCTGAGTTACAGGGATAGTGTGGTCCTGGTTCCGGCACCAGGGCAGCGATGGAGAGACGTGGTGCGTGTGTGTGTGTGCATGTGTGTGTGCAGCGCATGTGTGGAGGGTGGACACGTGTGTGCGTGGGATCGACAGCCAGCCAGCAATCACAGTGGCCGTGATGAACCTTAGGAGCTGCCCGGGGCACAGACAGGGGCTTGGCAGTGCCGGGGATGCACAGTGGGCGGAGGGCGCATGGCAGGCTGTCCCCACAAGTGACCCCTACATGTGCTTCGATGTGAGGACCCAACAGAAAGGGAATCAGGCCTATCACTGAATGCTAATTCCTGAAACAGCAATTTCTGCATTTACCAAGGTACCCATTTTATCCCCCAAAAGTGTTTCGTTTTGAATACTCGTGTATTTACAAATATCTATCTGTCTACGTATCTTCTATGTATCTATTATTATATGTAATATAATAATAAATAGATAAGAATGAATGGAATAGATCATCATACAAAATATGAATGGGATTACTTAGATAAATAGTAGATATATAGATGATGGGTGGATGGATGGATAAGAGATACAATGAATGGATGGATGGATGGACGGATGGACAGGCAGATAGATAGATAGATAGATATAGATAGATAGATAGATAATAGATAGATATCATGGATGGATGGATGGATAATAGATACGATGAATGGATGGATGGGTGGATGGATGGATAGATAGATAGATAGATAGATAGATAGATAGATAGACAGATATGATGGATGGATGGATGGATGGATGGGTGGGTGGATGGGTGGGTGGGTGGATGGGTGGATGGATAGATAGACAGATACGATGGATGGATGGATGGATGGATGATGGATGGGTGGGTGGATGGATGGATGGATAGATAGATAGATAGATAGACATATGATGGATGGATGGATGGATGGGTGGATGGGTGGGTGGATGGATGGATGGATAGATGGATAGATAGATAGGTAGATAGATAGATAGATAGATAGACAGATATGACGGATGGATGGATGGATGGATGGATGGATGGATGGATGGGTGGATGGATGGATGGATAGATAGACAGATATGATGGATGGATGGATGGATGGATGGATGGGTGGATGGATGGATGGATGGATAGATAGATATGGATGGATGGATGGATGGATGGATGGATGGATGGATGGTTCAGTGGATGGATGGATGTTTGGATAGATAGATAGATAGAAGGTAGATGATGTATTAATTAGATGGTTTAAGAGTCTTTTGAAGATTCCTTGCGTGATTTTAGTTCTGTTTTCCTAACGGCTATCTAAGAAATGTCCAATTTGTATATATATATATGTATATGTGTATATATATGTATATGTGTATGTATTTATATGTATATGTGTATGTATTTATGTATATATATATACACACCACATCTTTATTCATTCATTACTCGATGGACGTCTTTGCTGTCGTCAATCCTGCTATTCTTGTCTCCTTTGGAGATCCATCTTCTGCGTTGACTTCCGACGCATTTGCAGGGAAACGTGAACTCTCTTTCTGAGCATAACATCCATTCTGAAAAGTAACGGAAGTTTTATAGTTTTCCCTCCACCTCCTTTCCATATAACATCAAGTAAAGCATTATGCATATTGTTCCGTTGAGCATTTCTCAGCCTTGGGGCTGTGGACATTTTGGACCAGGTGAGTCTCTGAGGAGGCGTGTCCTGAGCCCGGTGGGGTGTTGAGCAGCGTCCCTGATTTCCACTCACCAGGTGCCAAGAGCGCCCCCACCAACAGCTCCATTTCAACCACCAGAAATGTATCCCGACATTGCCAAGGGTCCCCTCGGTGAGCCAAATCAGCCCTCTTTGCAAACCACTTCTCTCTGAAATAGGAGTAATAAAATATTTTCTCTCCCTATGTATATAATATCTGAAGAATGAATTGTTGACTAAAAGAATTACTACAGGCGGGTGACAGTTAACCATATACGATGTCAACTGCATTTTCATTAGGTGTTTCACACACATGAAAAGCATGGTAGAGATGACCTAAAAAAATGCAATCTTTGGTGGTCTTTCTTTGAGATTTTTCAGTTTAAGGGAAGAGGCCGTCCTCTGCAGAATTCCCTCTTCTTCTGGATGTGTGGGTGGGAGGTTAGGCTTTTTTTTTCTCCAGGATTTCAACTGATTATATGAGGCCCACCCACATTATAGGGACAGTCTTCCTTATTCAAATTCGGTTGATTTGAATATTAATCTCATCCAAAACCCATCTTCACAGAAATATCTAGAGTAGTGTTGAAATATGTGGGTTTTTTATTTAAGTTTATTTATGTATTTATTTGAGAGAGAGAGAGAGGGAGCATGAGTGGGGGAGGGGCAGAGAGAGAAGGAGAGAGAGAGAGAATCCCAAGCAGGCTGCACTCTGTCCGCAGGGAGCCTGATGTGGGGCTCAAACTCAGGAACGAGGAGATCGTGAACTGAGCCAAAGTCAAGAGTCAGACACTCAATCAACTGAGCCACTCGAGTGCCCTGAGGACTGTCGGTTTTACAGTTAGTTTCACAATAGTCCATTTTCTTTGAAAATCAAGAACATATGTTTCATTTTATTAGGAATTTGCTAATGCATTTTGCTAATTTTCCATGTTATGAAAAGATATTTGTCTGTAATTGTATTATCTGTCTGTCGTCTGTTATCTATCCATCCATGTATCTATCCTATCTGCCTATGTTCTGTCTATCTATCTATCCATCCATCCATCCATCCATCCACCCATCCACCCATCCACCATATCTATCTGTCTGTCTATCTATGTATCCATCTATCTATCTATCTATCTATCTATCATCTGTCATCTATCATCCATGCACCCATCCATCCATCATCTCTTATCTATCATCCATCCATCCATCCACCCATCCATCCACCATATCTATCTGTCTGTCTGTTTATCTATCTATCCATCCATCCATCCATCCATCCATCCATTTGTCCATCCACCCATCCATCCACCATATCTATCTGTCTATCTGTCTATCTATCCATCCATCCATCCGTCCATCCATCCACCCATCCATCCACCATATCTATCTGTCTATCTATCCATCATCTGTCATCTGTCATCCATGTACCCATCCATCCATCCACCCATGTATATATTGTCTATTTATCTACCTATCCATGCATCCATCATATCTATCTATCATCTATCAATCATCTATCTGTCATCTACCTACCTGTCATCTGTCATCTATCCATCCATTTTTGCACCCACCCATCTGTATATCATCCATCTATCTATCATCCATCAATCCTATAAATCTGAACAGCTCTCCTAACTCCTTGCACTGAAAACGATTACACAAGTCTTCTCCAGAAGAAGCCTCCACCAGAGCCAAACCATTAATCTTCCCGTAAAAAGTCTTAACAAGCATTTTCTGAGCTCATCCCCCTTTTAGTTTACTCTGGGGGAATTCCGAAGAACTGGCGTGGGCGGGCACGGAAGGACAGAGAGCTTGCATATTCCCGTCCTTCTCACTTAAAACACAGTTGGCTTTAAAAGACGCTTTCTCAAGAATATAGAGCCACTTCTGTCATTCAGTATTTTCTTCCTTATTTCCCCCAAGTGACAGATTCCACGCTTTGACGACCTTATCCAGATGTAAAAGCTTGTACGAAAATTGATATCACAATGTGGAAAAGGGGAACCCTCTTGTGTTTTTGGTGGGAATGCAAACTGGCGTAGCCACTCTGGACGACAGTGTGGAGGGTCTTAAAAAAAAATTAAAAACGGAATTCTCCTACGATCCAGCAATTCCACTCCTGGGACTCTGTGTAAAGGAAAGAAGATAACTGATTCAAAGAGGCGTGTGTACCCCTGTGCGCCCCTGTGCTGAGAGCAGCAGTATTTACAGCAGCCGAGACACAGAAACACCCCAGATGCCCATCAGCGGATGAACAGATTGAGAAGTTGTGGTGTAAAGATACACACAATGGAATATCCGTCATCCATAAACCGTGAGAAAATCCTACCTCTTGCGACAACGTGGATAGACCTTGAAGACATTCGGCTCCGTGGAAGAAGTCAGAGAAAGACCAATACTGTATGGTCTGACTGGTGTGTGGCTCTATATTAAGAAAAAAACAAAACAAAAAACTTGAAAAACTCGCAGGAGAAAAGATGAGATTTATGGTCACCAGAGCCAGAGAGAGGGGAACAAGGGATTGGAGGTAGGTGGCCAAAAGGTACAAACCTCCATTTGTAAGATAAATACACACTCGATGTATGCCATGATGACCGTGGTTCACAGTGATACATTGTGCATAGGGAAGCTTTTAAGACAACAGATCCTCGTGATGAGAAATTCTCCTTTTTCTTTTTATTGTATCCATATGAGTAGATGAAATTAACTGAATGTGTTCCACTTACCATTTCCCAGTGCATATAAATCAAGCCGTCACGCTGTGTGCCTTCTACTTACATGGTGACTTTTGTCAATTACTCCTCCAGCTGGAAAAACATAGATAGCACCAGCGAACTTTCTGTGAATAACACATACATCATTTCACCGAAAACAGTTCTGAGGCTCATTCTGGTTTTTTTTTTTTTTTTTTTTAATTTCTTTTTAATGCTTTATTTTTTTATTTTTGAGAGAGAGAGAGTGCAAGCAGGGGAGGGGCAGAGAGAGAGGGAGACACAGAATCCGAAGCAGGATTCAGGCTCTGAGCTGTCAGCACAGAGCCTGACGCGGGGCTCAAACCCATGAGCCGTGAGATCATGACCTGAGCCGAAGTCGGATGCTTAACTGACTGAGCCACCCAGGCGCCCCTCGTTCTGTTTTTCATGTGAAGACACACTTTAATAACCCGAATTTATCCATGGCTTTAAATCCTCCACCACGAGAACAGGAAATACACTCATTTTTAGAACACAGAGTGAATGCTTCCGTCCGATCGGCACTCCTTCGTGGTCTGTGGAGAAGACGGGGTTTGACTGGATCGTGTCTACAGTTCTCTCAAGGCACGTATTTTAATTTCCTCGCTATGGAAAGTGAACGTAGCGTCCTACGGGCGGAGCCTGCAAGTTGGATGATCCACGACCCTGTGGAAATGACAACGTGGACAGACCCGTGGCACACGTGTCCACGCAAGACGTGGCTGTTCCACGTGCTAGGTCGTGACGTGGCTGACTGCCGTTGGCAAGGGTCTCCAGGGCAAGGCTGTCTTTATGGAGGTGCCACAGACTGAATGTGTCTGTCTCCTCAAAATTCATAGTTGATACCTAAACCCCAGGTGGGCCGTATTAGGTGGCAGTTAAATTAGGTGGCGGGGCCTTGGGGGAGGACATTACATCACGTGGCCTCCTCACAAGAGACCGAAAGAGCTTGCTTTTCTCTCCTGCTATCTGAAGATACAGCAATTCCAGACGGCACGCGTGAGCCACAGGAGGGTCCCCGCCTGACAGCGGTTCTGCCCACCAGGGGACCGGGGACGACCAGCCTCCGGAAACGTGAGGAACAAACTGCTCTTGTCGGTAAGCCGCCCAGCTCACAGCGGCCGGAAGCGGCGCGCTGTGTCGCGGATGTCGGGGATTTAGTCACCTTGCAGAACTGAACGTTTTTTTACCATTCACGCACGAGTCTCCACGGCCCCCGTCCCTGGGACAGAACCCTCCCCGCTTCCGCCTGTAAGTACGACCCTGCGGAATTTGTTGTCCTGCCTCGGGCTGATTTCACCGAGAGACACTCCGTCCAGGTTCTCCCGCTTGGCTGCTTACGGCACGATTCCCTTCTTTCTTTTTTAGTTTTTCATTTATTTCTAATAATTTTTTAAGTTTATGACTTAAGTTTATTTATTTATCTATTATTGAGACAGAGCATGAGCAGGGGAGGGGCAGAGAGAGAGGGAGTCACAGAATCTGAAGCAGCTGCAGGGTCTGAGCTGTCAGCACAGAGCCCAACACGGGGCTAGAACTCACAGACCGTGACATCATGGCCTGAGCCGAAGTCGGACGCTCAACCGACTGAGCCCCCCAGGCGCCCGGGACTTCCTTCTCCCCTAAGGCTGATTAGTACCTGTCGTCTGCACATCCCGCGTGTTTGTGTCTCTGTTCATGTGCTGACGGACACCTCGGTTGCTTCCGTGCCGTGCTGATTGTGGATGACGCGACGGCGCGCGTGGGCCTGAGGACGGACGGCTCTTCCAGATCCCGGTTTCCGGTTTTGTGTCTCCACAGCCAGGCCGTGGGACTGCTGGACACGTTCTCAGCTCACGCTGGGAAGCAATCCAAATAGGCACCTTTCCCTGAGCAACGCCGCGCGCTTGCGTGGAATGCTTTCACTGTCATCTCTTGCCCACGTCTTGCTTTGCACCCTCGTCGTCCCGTTTCTAAATCCATTCTTCTCTCAGACAAGTTCGACCTCGGCTCACGGGAGGGGCTGCAGGGAGTAGGTTTCTACCCCAAGGTGCAATTATGGGGGGTAAATGTCTGGGAAGGGTAAGAGTGAGCAGACCTGACCTCCGTGGAGGGCGCCGGAGGAGGGGGAGCCTGAGTCCGTGGACCAGTGCTCAGGGTGTCCGGGCCAGGCTTCTGAGGAGCCCCCGAGTGACGGCTGGAGTCCCCACGTCAGGCACAAACGGCCTCCTCTGCTCCCCGCCCCCACCCCACGCCGCGCACCGCCCCCTCTCACTGTTTCCCAAATGTCTCCAAGGGGCTCCAGCAACACCCTCACACAGCTGTTCATTTTTGCAATGCTTCCAACTTTCGACTTCTCGGGCTCGGCGTTCCTGGGAGTTTCTGCCGCTCTCGTCAGTGCCCTGGGTTCAACGCGATCCGGTGAGTCCGTACAGCACGGGTGGCCTGTTCCAGAGCTCAGTCCCTGTGACGGGGTCCAGCACGCACACGTCCTCACCATCCCCAGGCCCTTTCTCCCCTTCCATAGGCTTTATTTGGTTGGCTCAGTGGAAAGAATTACGTGGAAATTCTTCGACTAGACTCCATGCAAGGAGGACAAAACTCCATGGGTCTCGGAAATATGGTTTCAGCTGCAGACGATTGTAGACACATTTTTCTTTAGTCTTCATCTTTGAAGGCTGAATATCTATTGGGATTTAAGTGTTTATCTCTTCCTTCCTACGATAAAAGTCGTAGCCATAGTTTCCATATTACAAAGTCAGTTCCCGCCCCGTGAAGCTCTCTGAGGCTACCCCGGAAAAGAGTCGTGTCTACTTTAAATTTTTAAAATTTTATTTACTTAGTTTGAGACAGACAGAGAGAGAGCAAGAGCACAAGCAGGGAGGAGGAGAGAGAGGAGAGAGAGAGAGAGAGACAAAGAGAGAGAGAGAGAGAGAGAGAGAGAGAATCTCAAGCAGGCTCCATGTCACCAGCACAGAACCCAGTGTGGGGCTTGAACTCATGGACCATGAGATCATGACCTGAACTGAGACCGAGACTCAGACACTAAACCGAATAAACCACCCTGATGTCCCTAGTCATATCTGTTATATATTTTTATTATTTTTATTTTTTTTCCTATAATGTTTATTTATTTTTAAGTGACAGAGCATGAGCAGGGGAAGGGCAGAGAGAGCGGGAGACACAGAATCCAAACCAGGCTCCAGGTTCTGAGCCGTCAGCACAGAAGTCGATGCGGGGCTCAAACCCACAAACCACGAGATCGTGATCTGAGCTGAAGTCAGACGTTGAACCGACTGAGCCTTCCAGGCGCCCCTGGTCACGTCTATTGTGAAGGAAACTTTGAACTTTGGGGGAAAATGAGAAATGAGTCAGTAGCATGAACATCACATGGGACCTTGTGACAAATGAAAATTCTTAGATCCCATTGTCCACCTGCTGCAAACTCAGAAAATCTAGGGCAGGACTCAGCAACTCTGTTTATCACACCCTGTAGGTGGTTGGACACAAGCATAGTCAAGTGGAGAGCCAGCCACGTAGTTGTCACCCGCTGGCCACAAATCAGAACCAGCGGGCTTTCCAAAACCCGCCATGTTGGGGCTCACTCCCAGAGAGTCTGACTTCGTTGGCTTGGGATGGGGTTTGGGCTCAGAGGGCATTGCTCTTGTTAACACCGTGGTTCTGAAACTTGGGGGTCACCCAAGTTCTAGAAACCTTAGTGCCCAGACCCAGCTGTTGAATCTCCCCTGGTGGCTTTGATGCTCCACCCAGGCTGAGAGCTACACGTGCCTTGTCCCCCAGGGGATTCGACTCTGCAGACAATGCTGAGACGGTGTCGTCTGCTTCTTCTCAGACTTTGATGTGCATAGAAATCACTGGGGATCTTGGTAGAACGAGGATTCCAGTGTTGGAAGTCTGGCTTGGAGAGTCAGTAGGAATCCAGAAGGTGGAGGTGCTGCTGCTGTTAGGGATTGAGAAGTGAGCTCGGGGCTCTCTGCCTTTCCTAGGGCATCTTGTCAAGCCTTTCATTTTTTGCATGAAGCCCACCTTTGCTTTCTTCGTCTATGGGTGTTTCTAGGTGGGGATCATGAATAGAGTCTAAGTTGCGGTTACTCACATCAACATTTCGCAGCCTCACCACTGTGGACGCTGGGTTACATGCTCCTCGGCGGTTGCGCTGTTGTGTGTGTTGTGAGGCATTGAGCAGCATCCCTGGTCTCCACCCTCCACATTCCAGGAGGACCGCAAGATATGACACCCAGAAATGCTTCTGGACATTACCGAGTGTCCTCTGCAGATAAAATCACCCTGGTTGTAATAACTGTCAGAGAAGGAGGAATGGATGGATGGGTGGATGGATGGATGGATGGATGACGGGTGGATGGATGGGTGGATGGATGGGTGGATGGATGGATGGAGGGATGGATGGATGGATGGATGGATGATGGGTGGATGGAAGGATGGATGGATGATGGATGTATGGATGGATAGAGATGGATGTATGTGTGGATGGATGGATGGATGGGTGGATGGATGGATGGATGGATGGATGGATGGATGGATGGATGGGTGCGGGGGTAGGTACATAGGTAAATATGTAAATAGATGATAGATATAGTGATAGATGGGTGGATGGATGGATAAAAGGCTGGCTGGATAGATAGATAGATAGATAGACGGATAGAGGGATGGATGGATGGATAGGTAGGTAGGTAGGTAGATAGACCGAGTAGTAAGAGACAGAGATGGATGAATGGATGTATGGATGGAGGGTAGGTAGGTCAGTGCATAGGTAAGTGTGTAGATAACTGATAAATATAAGGACGGATGGACGGGTGGACGGATGGATGGATGGGTAGATGTTAAGGTAGGTAGGCAGATTGATAGATGATAGATAGTTATAAGGATGGATGGACGGGTGGAAGTGTAGATAGGCAGATAGAGTCTCCCATGCTAAGACAGCAAAAGTGACCTCAGCAGTGGTGACATCTGGGGCTGGATGAGTCTCTGGGGTGTTGACTGTCATCCCTGGTGTCCACCCACCCACAGACACATTCCAGCAACACATTCCTGCCTCCCAAGTCATGAGAACCACACGTATCTCCAGACGTTGCCGATGTCCCACAGGTACAATCAGTCATCCCGTCCCTGTCGAGAACTGCGCGGTAAGATCAGTACGGCGAGGACCATCTTGAATGTGATACATTGACCTCGGTCCTCGTCACTGCCCGGAACCAGAAGGGACAACGCACAGCAGGAGCTTCGTTTCCCCATGTTGTGCCTTCGGCAGGGGCTTCCTCCCAACACTTTGGAAAGCCCCTGGCTCTGCAAGTGAGCTCAGATCTTTTTGGCTTCATGGATTCAACAGTTAAGTATTGCCACACTTCTTTTTTTTGGTTCTGAACACAGCTTGTGGGGCCAAGAATGGAAAAATAAAGTGTGATCATGCAGTATTAGGCAAGGAAAACCCTGCTTCTCTTGTCCGTTGCCTCCAGGGGACTTTGCGCTTGTTAAGATATTTTCGACGGTCGTTAAACTGCGAAGGAACATCAGTTGCTGGTGGATTGTATTACACGATGAACCCGGCAGATCCTGCAAAACTCTTCCGTGATAAGTAGCCCGGACAGATTTGAGCCGACGGATTTGACCATTAAAAAAAAATTTCATGGCTGCTTAATCTTTGGAAAGAGGAAGAAACAATTTTCTTTATCGTCGCTTGGACTGCAAACTCGACATAGAACATGCAATATTTGCTGACATTACCGACTGTGGTTTTGTGGATGATGAAACAAATATATAAATGAATGAGAAACATTTGCAGATTGATTTGTCTTCTCTCTGCTGGAAACGATTCATCCCCAAAGGCCAAAAAGATATTTTTCGTAATCGGTCAACGGGATGTTTTTCTTGAAGTAGTCTCCACGAGAGGGCGGTGGATACCACCCAAAGGGTCTTGCCCCCAGGACTTGGGAGGTGATTTTTATTTTCCCAGCAGATTTCACTCATTCTGCTTCAGAACGAACTCTTTGGGAAAGCGAGTCTTCTTATCGACATATTATTACTCGTATTAAGTACAGTACGACCTGTTTTATGAGAGAAGGATTATTGACCCATGTTTTCGGAAGAACTCTTTTCCATCCTGCTAACTCAAGAGTGAGTTTCTTCATCAATCGCGTTGGAGATCCAGCTCCAAGGACAACACCGCTCAACTCTTTAAACAAACGAAATGACCTATGAGTTCCTCTTCCAGCGAGGACAACCAGGCAAGGGGAGTTTGAACACCAAGACACGTATCACATTTAATGACCTATAATCAATAGTCTCCAACTTGTAAGTGCAGCATTTATAGGAACACCCCAGCTCAGATAGACTCTGCCCAAGGGGCCTCTCAAGAAATAAGAAATAAAATCTTCTTGATCTAAGTGCATAACCACGTCCGGCAATGTGTACAACGCTCCCTAATTTCCGCAGGATGGAGACTTTTCACCGGCTCCCACCCCTACTTAGAGTTTGGTGGCTTAAAACTCTCTCGGAGGGTGAGAAACTTACAATGAGCGACGCCGAGTCTCTGCAAACCCCACCCTCTTCATCTTCCAAAAGAAAACACTGGGCACTGAGTCGCAAACCCCTCTAACCCGATTATCCACACTAATCACAACCTCTTCAAGCATGAAGGCTGGCATACGGTGTGTGCCTCGTTTGGAACCCCGCTCGCCGTTGGAAAACTATCAGACGCTTCTGTCTTGGTCTCCAGTGCTTATTGCTTCGGTTAATGAAAGGGTCCAGATGTCCGGATACTGGCGAGGATGATTGTGGCCGTGCGTGCACTGCTAACATGATTCACCGGCCAATTATAGCCGTCAGCGTCTTATCTGGAGAAGTCCAGCTCCTTGAGGAATACGGACATGCCGCCCTTTAAAGTCTGATTTGCTTTGGGCTTGTGTACGTTTCTTCGAGCCAGGACGTGTGAGCTCAGAGGAATTGTAAAAATGCTTCATGTGCCGTTATGCTCACGGCTAGTTTGCCGGGACGCAGAAAATGGTAACAGGATGTATGGGAAGGTGCTGTTGGGGCAGCAGGTGGCCAAGCATCTGCAAATCGTTTGGAAGGATCTAGACTCATCTGAAGTCGCTGCTCGAAACTTTGAGCTCCTAGTTCTGCCTGCTTCTGGTTCTATCTATCTATATCTCTATAGATACTGAGCTAGTAGGCACTGCCCCTCCTTTGAGTTAAGAAGTTAAGGGGGCACCTGGGTGGCTCAGTCGGTTGAGCGTCCGACTTCGGCTCAGGTCGTGATCTCACAGTTCGTGAGTTTGAGCCCCGCATCGGGCTCTGTGCTGACGGCTCAGAGCCTGGAGCCTGCTTCACATTCTGTGTCTCCTTCTCTCTCTGTGACCCTCCCCAACTTATGCTCGGTCTCTGTCTCTCTCTAAAAAATAAATAAACATTAAAAAAAAAGAATAAAAGAAGTTAAGGACCACAACGATGTTCAGAAAGGAAAGAGCACCAGCCTCCAACTTCTAAAAGTCTTCTTATGTATAGAACTGAGAACCTTCCGGAACCGAAGTAGTTGAAAATCCAAACGTGATGCAAATAGACCATCTGCTAACGGACGGAGAGCCGTGGCCCGGAATTCTAGTTGTCCTCACGTGTGAGCTCGGCCAGTCAGTTAGCGGTGGTGCTAATTTCATCCACCAACACACATGCTGCCTTTTATGATCATTAATATTT